>JAHIAM010003044.1:0-60811 GCA_021605205.1 Aegilops longissima
CCCCAATCCTAGTCCAACTAGGTTTTCCCAAGTGGGAAGAGAGAGAGAGAGGGCGCCTTCTCCTAGTCCTAATAGGACTAGGGAAGGGGAAGGTCTGCCAGCACTATGGCCCCTTCTCTTTCCCACTAAGGCCCATCAAGGCCCATTGACCCCGGAGGTTCCGTAACCCCGGTGATCTCTAAAATTCCCAATTTCACCGGAGTGATTCCGAGTCCAAACATAGGCTTCCAATATATCAATCTTTATGTCTCGACCATTTCGAGACTCCTCGTCATGTCCGTGATCTCATCCGGACTCAACAACCTTGGTACATCAATATCATATAAACTCATAATAACCGCCATCGAAACGTTAAGCGTGCGGACCCTACGGGTTCGAGAACTATGTAGACATGACCGAGACACCTCTCGGTCAATAACCAATAGCGGGACCTGGATGCCCATATTGGCTCCTACATATTCTACGAAGATCTTTATCGGTCGACCGCATAACAACATCGTTGTTCCCTTTGTCATCGGTATGTTACTTGCCCGAGATTCGATCGTCGGTATCCAATACCTAGTTCAATCTCACATCGCAAGTCTCTTTTCTCGTTCCGTAATACATCATCTCACAACTAACACATTTAGTTGCAATGCTTGCAAGGCTTATGTGATGTGCATTACCGAGAGGGCAGAGATACCTCTCCGACAATCGGAGTGACAAATCCTAATCTCGAAATATGCCAACCCAACATGTACCTTCGGAGACACCTGTAATGTACCTTTATAATCACCCATTACGCCAGACGTTTGGTAGCACCCAAAGTGTTCCTCGGCAAACGGAGTTGCATAATCTCATAGTCATAGGAACATGTATAAGTCATGAAGAAAAGCACTAGCAACAAACTATACGATCAGGTGCTATGCTAATGGAATGGGTCATGTCAATCAGATCATTCAACCAATGATGTGATCCCGTTAATCAAATAACAACTCCTTGTTCATGGTTAGGAAACATAACCATCTTTGATTAACGAGCTAGTCAAGTAGAGGCATACTAGTGACACTCTGAGGTTTATGTATTCACACATGTATTATGTTTCCGGTTAATACAATTCTAGCATGAATAATAAACATTTATCATGATATAAGGAAATAAATAATAACATTATTATTGCCTCTAGGGCATATTTCCTTCACAAAGCTATGAGAATTTCCATTCATGAGTGCAAAGAAAGAACCGCTAGGATGCATGCTTCCAAAGATGCCTTTATTAAAGCGTGTTCTTCTAATTCCTATGAAAATCAAGATGAAGATCTAAAAGTTATTGATGTGTCCCCCATTAAATCTTTGTTTTGCAATATGAATCTTGATGAAACTGAATATGATCTTCTTTTACCTAGAAGGCGTTCTAAGAATTCAGAGTTTTTAGATCTTGATGATGAAATTGATAAAAGTGGGACTGAAAGAAATAAAAATCTAGATATTGCTAAACCCACTATTTAGGATCTCAAGGAATTTAATTATGAAAATTTCTCTTTAATTGATTGTATTTCCTTGTTGATATCCGTGCTAAATTCTCCTCATGCTTATAGTCAAAATAAGGCCTTTACCGAACACATTGTTGATGCCTTGATGCAATCTTATGAAGAAAAACTTGAGTTGAAAGTCTCTATCCCTAGAAAGCTCTATGATGAGTGGGAACCTACTATCAAAATTAAAATTAAAGATTATGAGTTTCATGCTTTGTGTGATTTGGGTGCTAGTGTCTCCACTATTCCCAAAACTTTGTGTGATTTGCTAGAATTCGTGACTTTGATGATTGCTCTCTAAACTTGCATCTTATGGATTCCACTATTAAAAAGCCTATGGGAAGAATTAATGATGTTCTTATTGTTGCAAATAGTAATTATGTGCCCGTAGTTTTATCGTTCTTGATATAGATTGCCATCCTTCATGTCCTATTATTCTTGGTAGACCTTTCCTTAAAACGATTGGTGCAATTATTGATATGAAGGAAGGAATATTAGATTCCAATTTCCATTAAAGAAAGGCATGGAACACTTTCCTAGAAAGAAAATAAAATTACCATATGAATCTATCATGAGAGCCACTTATGGATTGCCTACCAAAGATGGAAATACCTAGATCTATCCTCGCTTTTATGCCTAGCTAGGGCGTTAAGCGATAGCGCTTTGTTGGGAGGCAACCCAATTTTATTTTTAGTTTTTGTTTTTGCTTATATTTAGGAATAAATAATCCATCTAGCCTCTGTTTAGATGTGTTTTTATGTTTTAATTAGTGTTTGTGCCAAGCTAGACCTATTGGATCTTCTTGGATGATAGTTATTTGATCTTGCTGTAATTTCCAGAAACTTTGCGCTCAGTGCCCGAATTGTTAAAAATCACCAGAACGTGATAAAATATTGATTCCAATTTCTGCTGATCAATAAACAAATTGTCTAGGTCTTCTAGTTTTGTTAGATTTTTTGGAGCTCCAGAAGTTTGCGTTAGATACAGATTACTACAGACTGTTCTGTTTTTGACATATTCTGTTTTGCGTGTGTTGTTTGCTTATTTTGATGAATCTATGACTAGTAAAATAGTTTATGATCCATAGAGAAGTTGGAATACAGTAGGTTTAACACCAATATAAATAAATAATGATTTCATTACAGTACCTTAAAGTAGTCTTTTGTTTTCTTTCTCTATCGGAGCTCACGAGATTTCTATTGAGTTTTGTGTTGTGAAGTTTTCAAGTTTTGGGTGAATTCTTTTGATGGATTATGGAACAAGGAGTGGCAAGAGCCTAAGCTTGGGGATGCCCATGTCACCCCCAAGATAATCCAAGGACACCAAAAAGTCAAAGCTTGGGGATGCCCTGGAAGGCATCCCCTCTTTCATCCACTTCCATCGGTAATTTACTTGGAGCTATATTTTTATTCACCACATGATCAGTGTTTTGCTTGGAGCGTCTTGTATTATTTGAGTCTTTGCTTGTTAGTTTACCACAATCATCCTTGATGTACACACCTTTTGAGAGAAGCCAATTTGATTAGAATTTGCTAGAATACTCTATGTGCTTCACTTATATCTTTTGAGCTCGATAGTTTTGCTCATAGTGCTTCACTTATATCCCGCAACGACGCTTTGTTTGGAACTGCACCAACTGACAGCTCCACCGTTTAATGTAAATACGTATCCGGTTTGCGATTTAGAATCGTCCGGATCAGTGTCAAAGCTTGCCGACGGAACTGCCATTTACGAGCTCTTTGTCACCGCCATAAATGAGAAACATATCCTTAGTCCTTCTCAAGTACTTAAGGATGTTCTTGACCGCTGTCCAAATGATCCACTCTGGATTACTTTGGTACCTGCCGCTAAACTTACAAAGAAGGCACACATCAGGTCTGGTACACAGCATTGCATACATGATAGAGCCTATGGCTGAAGCATAGGAACATCTTTCATTTTCTCTCTATCTTCTGCGGTGGTCGGGCATTGAGTCTTACTCAACTTCACACCTTGTAATACCGGCAAGAACCCTTTCTTTGCCTCGATCCATTTTGAACTTTTTCAAAACTTTATCAAGGTATGTGCTTTGTGAAAGTCCTATTAAGCGCCTTGATCTATCTCTATAGATCTTAATGCCCAATATGTAAGCAGCTTCACCGAGGTCTTTCATCGAAAAACTCTTATTCAAGTATCCCTTTATGCTATCCAGTAATTCTATATCATTTCCGATCAATAATATGTCATCCACATATAATATCGAAATGCTACTGAGCTCCCACTCACTTTCTTGTAAATACAAGCTTCTCCAAAAGTCTCAGATAAAACCAAATGCTTTGATCACACTATCAAAACGCTTATTCCAACTCCGAGAGGCTTGCACCAGTCCATAAATGGATCGCTGGAGCTTGCACACTTTGTTAGCTCCTTTGGATCGACAAAACCTTCTCGTTGCATCATATACAACTCTTCTTCCGTAAATCCATTCAGAATGCAGTTTTAACATCCATTTGCCAAATTTCATAATCATAAAATGCGGCAATTGCTAACATGATTCGGACGGACTTAAGCATCGCACTGGTGAGAAGGTCTCATCGTAGTCAATCCCTTGAACTTGTCGAAAACCTTTTGCAACAAGTCGAGCTTTATAGATGATAATATTACCATCGTCAGTCTTCTTCTTGAAGATCCATTTATTCTCAATTGCTTGCCGATCATCGGGCAAGTCAACCAAAGTCCACACTTTGTTCTCATACATGGATCCCATCTCAGATTTCATGGCCTCAAGCCATTTTGTGGAATCTGGGCTCACCATCGCTTCTTCATAGTTCGTAGGTTCATCATGTTCCAAGAACATGACTTCCAAAATAGGATTACCGTACCACTCTGGTGCGGATCTTGCTCGTTGATCTCTGAAGTTCTGTAGAAACTTGATCTGAAGTTTCATGATCATCATCATTAGATTCCTCCCTATTTGGTGTAGGTGTCACGTAAACTGTTTTCGTGATGTACTATTCTCAATAAGGGAGTAGATACGATTATCTCATCAAGTTCTACTTTCCTCCCACTCACTTCTTTCGTGAGAAACTCTTTCTCCAAAAGTTTCGAATTTAGCAACAAAATCTTGCCTTCGGATCTGTGATAGAAGGTGTACCCAACTGTCTCCTTTGGGTATCCTATGAAGACACATTTCTCGATTTGGGTTCGAGCTTATCAGGTTGAAGCTTTTTCACATAAGCGTCGCAGCCCCAAACTTTCAGAAACGACAACTTTGGTTTCTTGCCAAACCACAGTTCATAAGGCGCCGCCTCAACGGATTTAGATGGTGCCCTATTTAAAGTGAATGTAGCCGTCTCTAAAGCATAACCCCAAAACGATAGCGGTAAATCAGTAAGAGACATCATAGATCGCACCATATCTAATAAAGTACGATTCTGACGCTCGGACACACCATTACGTTGTGGTGTTCCGGTGGCGTAAGTTGCGAAACTATTCCGCATTGTTTCAAATGTAGGCCAAACTCGTAACTCAAATATTCTCCTCCACGATCAGATCGTAGAAACTTTATTTTCTTGTTACGATGATTTTCCACTTCACTCTGAAATTCTTTGAACTTTTCAAATGTTTCAGACTTGTGTTTCATTAAGTAGATATACCCATATCTGCTCAAATCATCTGTGAAGGTGAGAAAATAACGATATCCGCCCACGAGCCTCAACATTCATTGGACCACATACATCAAGTATGTATGATTTCCAATAAATCTGTTGCTCTCTCCATAGTTCCGGAGAACGGTGTTTTAGTCATCTTGCCCATAAGGCACGGTTCGCAAGTGCCAAGTGATTCATAATCAAGTGACTCCAAAAGTCCATCAAGATGGAGTTTCTTCATGCGCTTTACACCGATATGACCTAAACGGCGTGCCACAAATAAGTTGCACCATCATTATCAACTCTGCATCTTTTGGTTTCAACATTATGAATATGTGTATCACTACTATCAAGATTAAGTAAAACAAACCATTCTTCAATGGTGCATGACCATAAAAGATATTATTCATATAAATAGAACAACCATTATTCTCGATTTAAATGAATAACCGCCTCGCATCAAACAAGATCCAGATATAATGTTCATGCTCAACGCTGGTACTAAATAACAATTATTTAGGTCTAATACTAATCCCAAGGTAGATGTAGAGGTAGCGTGTCGATTGCGATCACATCGACTTTGGAACCATTTCCCACGCGCATTGTCACCTCGTCCTTAGCCAATCTTCGCAATCCGTAGCCCCTGCTTTGAGTTGCAAATATTAGCAATGTAACCAAGTATCAAATACCAGTGCTCTGCGAGTATTAGTAAGGTACACATCAATAACATGTATATCACATATACCTTTGTTAACCTTGCCATCCTTCTTATCCGCCAAATACTTGGGGCAGTTCCGCTTCAAAGGACCAGCCTGCTTGCAATAGAAGCACTCGGTTTCAGGTTTAGGACCAGACTTGGGTTTCTTCTCTTGATCAGCAACTTGCTTGCCGCTCTTTTGAAGTTTCCTTTTCTTTCCTTTGCCCTTTTTTTGAAACTAGTGGTTTTGTTAACCATCAACACTTGATGCTCCTTTTTGATTTCTACCTCCGCTGCTTTCAAAGATCGCCAAGAGCTCGGGCATTGTTTTGGTCATCCCTTGCATATTATAGTTCATCACGAAGCTCTTGTAGCTTGGTGGCGTGATTGGAGAATTCATCAATGACGCAATCATCCGGAAGATTAACTCCCAGTTGAATCAAGTGATTGTTATATCCGGACATTCCGAGTATATGCTCCTTGTGTAACCGTTCTCCTCCATCTTACAGCTATAGAACTTATTGGAGACTTCATATCTCTCAATCCGGGCATTCGCTTGAATATTAACTTCAACTCCTGGAACATCTCATATGCTCCATGGTGTTCAAAACGACGTTGAAGTCCCGGTTCTAAGCCGTAGCATGGCACACTCGAACTATAGAGTAGTCATCAGCTTTGCTTTGCCAGACGTTCACAACTTGGCGCAGCCCTTGCACCAGCCCGGCACCTAACGGTGCTTCGGGACGTAATTCTTCCGTGCAGCAATAAGGATAATCCTCGTTACGGACCCAATCCGTGTAATTGCTGCCATCATCTTTCAACTTTGCTTTCTCAAGGAACGCATTAAAATTCAACGGAACAACAAAGACGAGCCATCTATCTACACATCATAGACAAGCAAGATACTATCGATACTAAGTTCATGATAAATTTAAGTTCAATTAATCATATTACTTAAGAACTCCCACTTAGAAAAATATCCTTCAATTCTCTAAGTGATTGCGTGATCCATATCAACTACACCATGACCGATCATCACGTGTGATGGAGTAGTTTCAATGGTGAACATCAATATGTTGATCATATCTACTATATGATTCACGCCGACCTTCGGTCTCCGTGTTCGAGGTCATATCTTATATGCATAGCTCGTCAAGTATAACCTGAGTATTCTCGTGTGCAACTGTTTTGCACCCGTTGTATTTGAACGTAGAGCCTATCACACCCGATCATCACGTGGTGTCTCAAAGACGAAGAACTTTCGCAACGGTGCATACTCAGGAGAACACTTCTTGATAATTTAGTAAGGGATCATCTTATAATGCTACCGTCAATCAAAGCAAAATAAGATGCATAAAGGATTAACATCACATGCAATCAATATAAGTGATATGATATGGCCATCATCATCTTGTGCTTGTGATCTCCATCTCCAAGCACCGCCATGATCACCATCGCCACCGGCGCGACACCTTGATCTCCATCGTAGCATCGTTGTCGCCTCGCCAATCTTATGCTTCTACGACTATCGCTACCGCTTAGTGATAAAGTAAAGCATTACAGTAGCGCATTGCATTTCATACAATAAAGCGACAACCATATGGCTCCTGCCATTGCCGATAACTTCGTTACAAAACATGATCATCTCATACAATAAAATTCAGCATCATGTCTTGACCATATCACATCACAACATGCCCTGCAAAAACAAGTTAGACGTCCTCTACTTTGTTGTTGCAAATTTTACGTGGCTGCTACGGGCTGAGCAAGAACCGTTCTTACCTACGCATCAAAACCACAACGATATTTCGTCAAATAGACTCCGTTTAACCTTCTCAAGGACCGGCGAGCCACACTCGATTCAACTAAAGTGAGAGAGCAGACACCGCCGGTCACCTTTAAGCAACGAGTGCTCGGAGCGGTGAAACCAGTCTCGCGTAAGCGCACGCGTAATGTCGGTCCGGCCGCTTCATCTCACAATACCGCTGAACCAAAGTATGACATGCTGGTAGGCAGATGACTTGTATCGTCCACAACTCACTTGTGTTCTACGTGCACATGACATCAACGCATAAAACCAGGCTCGGATGCCATTGTTGGGGAACGAGTAATTTCAAAAATTTCCTACGATCACGCAAGATCATGGTGATGCATAGCAACGAGATGAGAGTGTTGTCACGCACCCTCGAGACCAGCAACGGAAGCGTTGACGCAACGTAGAGGAAGTAGTCGTACTTCTTCCCGATCCAACCGATCCAAGTACCGAACGCACGGCACCTCCGAGTTCTGCACACGCTCAGCTCGATGACGTCCCTCGAACTCCGATCCAGCCGAGTGTTGAGGGAGAGTTTCGTCGAGACGACGGCGTGGTGACGATGATGATGTTCCACCGCGCAGGCTTCACTAAGCTCCGCAACGGTATATTCGAGGTGTAGTTTGGTGGAAGGGGCACGCGACACGGCTAAGGAACGATCTCAATGATCAACTTGTGTGTCATGGGGTGCCCCTGCCCCTGTATATAAAGGAGGGAAGGGAGGGGCTGGCCGGCCGAGAGAGGAGGCGCACTCAGGTTTCCTACTCCTACTAGGAGTAGGATTCCCCCAATCCTAGTCCAACTAGGTTTTCCCAAGTGGGAAGAGAGAGAGAGAGGCGCCTTCTCCTAGTCCTAATAGGACTAGGGAAGGGGAAAGTCTTGCCAGCACTATGGCCCCCTTTCTCTTTCCCACTAAGGCCCATCAAGGCCCATTGACCCCGGAGGTTCCGTAACCCGGTACTCGGTAAAATTCCCAATTTCACCCGGAGTGATTCCGAGTCCAAACATAGGCTTCCAATATATCAATCTTTATGTCTCGACCATTTCGAGACTCCTCGTCATGTCCGTGATCTCATCCGGGACTCAACAACCTTCGTACATCAATATCATATAAACTCATAATAACCGCCATCGAAACGTTAAGCGTGCGGACCCTACGGGTTCGAGAACTATGTAGACATGACCGAGACACCTCTCGGTCAATAACCAATAGCGGGACCTGGATGCCCATATTGGCTCCTACATATTCTACGAAGATCTTTATCGGTCGGATCGCATAACAACATACGTTGTTCCCTTTGTCATCGGTATGTTACTTGCCCGAGATTCGATCGTCGGTATCCAATACCTAGTTCAATCTAGTTCATCGGCAAGTCTCTTTTCTCGTTCCGTAATACATCATCTCACAACTAACACATTTAGTTGCAATGCTTGCAAGGCTTATGTGATGTGCATTACCGAGAGGGCCAGAGATACCTCTCCGACAATCGGAGTGACAAATCCTAATCTCGAAATATGCCAACCCAACATGTACCTTCGGAGACACCTGTAATGTACCTTTATAATCACCCGATTCACGTTGTGACGCTTGGTAGCACCCAAAGTGTTCCTCGGCAAACGGAGTTGCATAATCTCATAGTCATAGGAACATGTATAAGTCATGAAGAAAAGCACTAGCAACAAACTATACGATCAGGTGCTATGCTAATGGAATGGGTCATGTCAATCAGATCATTCAACCAATGATGTGATCCCGTTAATCAAATAACAACTCCTTGTTCATGGTTAGGAAACATAACCATCTTTGATTAACGAGCTAGTCAAGTAGAGGCATACTAGTGACACTCTGTAGGTTTATGTATTCACACATGTATTATGTTTCCGGTTAATACAATTCTAGCATGAATAATAAACATTTATCATGATATAAGGAAATAAATAATAACATTATTATTGCCTCTAGGGCATATTTCCTTCACAAAGCTATGAGAATTTCCATTCATGAGTGCAAAGAAAGAACCGCTAGGATGCATGCTTCCAAAGATGCCTTTATTAAAGCGTGTTCTTCTAATTCCTATGAAAATCAAGATGAAGATCTAAAAGTTATTGATGTGTCCCCCATTAAATCTTTGTTTTGCAATATGAATCTTGATGAAACTGAATATGATCTTCTTTTACCTAGAAGGCGTTCTAAGAATTCAGAGTTTTAGATCTTGATGATGAAATTGATAAAAGTGGACTGAAAGAAATAAAAATCTAGATATTGCTAAACCCACTATTTAGGATCTCAAGGAATTTAATTATGAAAATTTCTCTTTAATTGATTGTATTTCCTTGTTGATATCCGTGCTAAATTCTCCTCATGCTTATAGTCAAAATAAGGCCTTTACCGAACACATTGTTGATGCCTTGATGCAATCTTATGAAGAAAAACTTGAGTTGAAAGTCTCTATCCTAGAAAGCTCTATGATGAGTGGGAACCTACTATCAAAATTAAAATTAAAGATTATGAGTTTCATGCTTTGTGTGATTTGGGTGCTAGTGTCTCCACTATTCCCAAAACTTTGTGTGATTTGCTAGAATTCCGTGACTTTGATGATTGCTCTCTAAACTTGCATCTTGCGGATTCCACTATTAAAAAGCCTATGGGAAGAATTAATGATGTTCTTATTGTTGCAAATAGTAATTATGTGCCCGTAGTTTTATCGTTCTTGATATAGATTGTCATCCTTCATGTCCTATTATTCTTGGTAGACCTTTCCTTAAAACGATTGGTGCAATTATTGATATGAAGGAAGGGAATATTAGATTCCAATTTCCATTAAAGAAAGGCATGGAACACTTTCCTAGAAAGAAAATAAAATTACCATATGAATCTATCATGAGAGCCACTTATGGATTGCCTACCAAAGATGGAAATACCTAGATCTATCCTCGCTTTTATGCCTAGCTAGGGGCGTTAAACGATAGCGCTTGTTGGGAGGCAACCCAATTTTATTTTTAGTTTTTTGTTTTTGCTTATATTTAGGAATAAATAATCCATCTAGCCTCTGTTTAGATGTGTTTTTATGTTTTAATTAGTGTTTGTGCCAAGCTAGACCTATTGGATCTTCTTGGATGATAGTTATTTGATCTTGCTGTAATTTCCAGAAACTTTGCGCTCAGTGCCCGAATTGTTAAAAATCACCAGAACGTGATAAAATATTGATTCCAATTTCTGCTGATCAATAAACAAATTGTCTAGGTCTTCTAGTTTTGTTAGATTTTTTGGAGCTCCAGAAGTTTGCGTTAGATACAGATTACTACAGACTGTTCTGTTTTGACATATTCTGTTTTATGGTGTTGTTTGCTTATTTTGATGAATCTATGACTAGTAAAATAGTTTATGATCCATAGAGAAGTTGGAATACAGTAGGTTTAACACCAATATAAATAAATAATGATTTCATTACAGTACCTTAAAGTAGTCTTTTGTTTTCTTTCTCTATCGGAGCTCACGAGATTTCTATTGAGTTTTGTGTTGTGAAGTTTTCAAGTTTTGGGTGAATTCTTTTGATGGATTATGGAACAAGGAGTGGCAGAGCCTAAGCTTGGGGATGCCCATGTCACCCCAAGATAATCCAAGGACACCAAAAAGTCAAAGCTTGGGGATGCCCTGGAAGGCATCCCCTCTTTCATCCACTTCCATCGGTAATTTACTTGGAGCTATATTTTTATTCACCACATGATCAGTGTTTTGCTTGGAGCGTCTTGTATTATTTGAGTCTTTGCTTGTTAGTTTACCACAATCATCCTTGATGTACACACCTTTTGAGAGAAGCCAATTTGATTAGAATTTGCTAGAATACTCTATGTGCTTCACTTATATCTTTTGAGCTCGATAGTTTTGCTCATAGTGCTTCACTTATATCCCGCAACGACGCTTTGTTTGGAACTGCACCAACTGACAGCTCCACCGTTTAATGTAAATACGATCCGGTTTGCGATTTAGAATCGTCCGGATCAGTGTCAAAGCTTGCGTCGACGTAACTGTTCTTACGAGCTCTTTGTCACCGCCATAAATGAGAAACATATCCTTAGTCCTTCTCAAGTACTTAAGGATGTTCTTGACCGCTGTCCGATGATCCACTCTGGATTACTTTGGTACCTGCTGCTAAACTTACAAGAAGGCACACATCAGGTCTGGTACACAGCATTGCATACATGATAGAGCCTATGGCTGAAGCATAGGAACATCTTTCATTTTCTCTCTATCTTCTGCGGTGGTCGGGCATTGAGTCTTACTCAACTTCACACCTTGTAATACCGGCAAGAACCCTTTCTTTGCTCGATCCATTTTGAACTTTTTCAAAACTTTATCAAGGTATGTGCTTTGTGAAAGTCCTATTAAGCGCCTTGATCTATCTCTATAGATCTTAATGCCCAATATGTAAGCAGCTTCACCGAGGTCTTTCATCGAAAAACTCTTATTCAAGTATCCCTTTATGCTATCCATAATTCTATATCATTTCCGATCAATAATATGTCATCCACATATAATATCGAAATGCTACAGAGCTCCCACTCACTTTCTTGTAAATACAAGCTTCTCCAAAAGTCTCATATAAAACCAAATGCTTTGATCACACTATCAAAACGTTTATTCCAACTCCGAGAGGCTTGCACCAGTCCATAAATGGATCGCTGGAGCTTGCACACTTTGTTAGCTCCTTTGGATCGACAAAACCTTCTGGTTGCATCATATACAACTCTTCTTCCGTAAATCCATTCAGAATGCAGTTTTAACATCCATTTGCCAAATTTCATAATCATAAAATGCGGCAATTGCTAACATGATTCGGACGGACTTAAGCATCGCCACGGGTGAGAAGGTCTCATCGTAGTCAATCCCTTGAACTTGTCGAAAACCTTTTGCAACAAGTCGAGCTTTATAGACGATGAACATTACCATCAGCGTCGGTCTTCTTCTTGAAGATCCATTTATTCTCAATTGCTTGCCGATCATCGGGCAAGTCAACCAAAGTCCACACTTTGTTCTCATACATGGATCCCATCTCAGATTTCATGGCCTCAAGCCATTTTGTGGAATCTGGGCTCACCATCGCTTCTTCATAGTTCGAGGTTCATCATGTTCCAAAGAACATGACTTCCAAAATAGGATTACCGCACCACTCAGTGCGGATCTTGCTCTCGTTGATCTACTAAGTTCTGTAGAAACTTGATCTCAAGTTTCATGATCATCATCATTAGATTCCTCCTATTTGGTGTAGGTGTCACGAAACTGTTTTTCGTGATGTACTATTCTCAATAAGGGAGTAGATACAGATTATCTCATCAAGTTCTACTTTCCTCCCACTCACTTCTTTCGTGAGAAACTCTTTCTCCAAAAAGTTTCCAATTTAGCAACAAAAATCTTGCCTTCGGATCTGTGATAGAAGGTGTACCCAACTGTCTCCTTTGGGTATCCTATGAAGACACATTCGATTTGGGTTCGAGCTTATCAGGTTGAAGCTTTTTCACATAAGCGTCGCAGCCCTAAACTTTCAGAAACGACAACTTTGGTTTCTTGCCAAACCACAGTTCATAAGGCGTCGTCTCAACGGATTTAGATGGTGCCCTATTTAAAGTGAATGTAGCCGTCTCTAAAGCATAACCCCAAAACGATAGCGGTAAATCAGAAGAGACATCATAGATCGCACCATATCTAATAAAGTACGACATGACGTTCGGACACACCATTACGTTGTGGTGTTCGGTGGCGTAAGTTGTAAACTATTCCGCATTGTTTCAAATGTAGGCCAAACTCGTAACTCAAATATTCTCCTCCACGATCAGATCGTAGAAACTTTATTTTCTTGTTACGATGATTTTCCACTTCACTCTGAAATTCTTTGAACTTTTCAAATGTTTCAGACTTGTGTTTCATTAAGTAGATATACCCATATCTGCTCAAATCATCTGTGAAGGTGAGAAAATAACGATATCCGCCGAGCCTCAACATTCATTGGACCACATACATCAAGATGTATGATTTCCAATAAATCTGTTGCTCTCTCCATAGTTCCGGAGAACGGTGTTTTAGTCATCTTGCCCATAAGGCACGGTTCTTAAGTGCCAAGTGATTCATAATCAAGTGACTCCAAAAGTCCATCAAGATGGAGTTTCTTCATGCGCTTTACATCGATATGACCTAAACGGCAAGTGCCACAAATAAGTTGCACCATCATTATCAACTCTGCATCTTTTGGTTTCAACATTATGAATATGTGTATCACTACTATCAAGATTAAGTAAAACAAACCATTCTTCAATGGTGCATGACCATAAAAGATATTATTCATATAAATAGAACAACCATTATTCTCTCGATTTAAATGAATAACCGTCTCGCATCAAACAAGATCCAGATATAATGTTCATGCTCAACGCTGGTACTAAATAACAATTATTTAGGTCTAATACTAATCCCAAGGTAGATGTAGAGGTAGCGTGCCGATCGCGATCACATCGACTTTGGAACCATTTCCCACGCCGCATTGTCACCTCGTCCTTAGCCAATCTTCGCTAATCCAGTAGCCCTGTTTCGAAGTTGCAAATATTAGCAATGTAACCAAGATCAAATACCGTGTGCTATCTGCGAGTATTAGTAAGGTACACATCAATAACATGTATATCACATATACCTTTGTTAACCTTGCCATCCTTCTTATCCGCCAAATACTTGGGGCAGTTCCGCTTCAAAGGACCAGCCCGCTTGCAATAGAAGCACTCGGTTTCAGGTTTAGGACCAGACTTGGGTTTCTTCTCTTGATCAGCAACTTGCTTGCCGCTCTTTTGAAGTTTCCTTTTCTTTCCTTTGCCCTTTTTTTGAAACTAGTGGTTTTGTTAACCATCAACACTTGATGCTCCTTTTTGATTTCTACCTCCATGCTTTCAAAGATCGCGAAGAGCTCGGGCATTGTTTTGGTCATCCCTTGCATATTATAGTTCATCACGAAGCTCTTGTAGCTTGGTGGCGTGATTGGAGAATTTCATCAATGACGCAATCATCCGGAAGATTAACTCCAGTTGAATCAAGTGATTGTTATATCCGCACATTCGAGTATATGCTCACCGATGTAACTGTTCTCCTCCATCTTACAGCTATAGAACTTATTGGAGACTTCATATCTCTCAATCCGGGCATTCGCTGAATATTAACTTCAACTCTGGAACATCTCATATGCTCCATGGTGTTCAAAACGACGTTGAAGTCCCGGTTCTAAGCCGTAAAGCATGGCACCTTGAACTATAGAGTAGTCATCGCTTTGCTTTGCCAGACGCTCACAACTTCGGCGCAGCCTTGCACCAGGCCCGGCACCTAACGGTGCTTCCAGACGTAATTCTCCGTGCAGCAATAAGGATAATCCTCGTTACGGACCCAGTCCGTAATTGCTGCCATCATCTTTCAACTTTGCTTTCTCAAGGAACGCATTAAAATTCAACGGAACAACAAGACGAGCCATCTATCTACACATCATAGACAAGCAAGATACTATCGATACTAAGTTCATGATAAATTTAAGTTCAATTAATCATATTACTTAAGAACTCCCACTTAGAAAAATATCCCTTCAATTCTCTAAGTGATTGCGTGATCCATATCAACTACACCATGACCGATCATCACGTGTGATGGAGTAGTTTCAATGGTGAACATCAATATGTTGATCATATCTACTATATGATTCACGCCGACCTTTCGGTCTCCGTGTTCCGAGGTCATATCTTATATGCATAGCTCGTCAAGTATAACCTGAGTATTCTGCGTGTGCAACTGTTTTGCACCCGTTGTATTTGAACGTAGAGCCTATCACACCCGATCATCACGTGGTGTCTCAAAGACGAAGAACTTTCGCAACGGTGCATACTCAGGAGAACACTTCTTGATAATTTAGTAAGGATCATCTTATAATGCTACCGTCAATCAAAGCAAAATAAGATGCATAAAGGATTAACATCACATGCAATCAATATAAGTGATATGATATGGCCATCATCATCTTGTGCTTGTGATTCCATCTCCAAGCACCGCCATGATCACCATCGCCACCGGCGCGACACCTTGATCTCCATCGTAGCATCGTTGTCGCCTCGCCAATCTTATGCTTCTACGACTATCGCTACCGCTTAGTGATAAAGTAAAGCATTACAGTATGCATTGCATTTCATACAATAAAGCGACAACCATATGGCTCCTGCCATTGCCGATAACTTCGTTACAAAACATGATCATCTCATACAATAAAATTCAGCATCATGTCTTGACCATATCACATCACAACATGCCCTGCAAAAACAAGTTAGACGTCCTCTACTTTGTTGTTGCAAATTTTACGTGGCTGCTACGGGCTGAGCAAGAACCGTTCTTACCTACGCATCAAAACCACAACGATACTTCGTCAAATAGACTCCGTTTAACCTTCTCAAGGACCGGGCGAGCCACACTCGATTCAACTAAAGTGAGAGAGACAGACACCGCCGGTCACCTTTAAGCAACGAGTGCTCGAGCGGTGAAACCAGTCTCGCAGAAGCGACGCGTAATGTCGGTCCGGGCCGCTTCATCTCACAATACCGCTGAACCAAAGTATGACATGCTGGTAGGCAGTATGACTTGTATCGCCCACAACTCACTTGTGTTCTACGTGCACATGACATCAACGCATAAAACCAGGCTCGGATGCCTTTGTTGGGGAACGTAGTAATTTCAAAATTTTCCTACGATCACGCAAGATCATGGTGATGCATAGCAACGAGATGAGAGTGTTGTCTACGCACCCTCGAGACCAGCAACGGAAGCGTTGACATAACGTAGAGGAAGTAGTCGTACTTCTTCCCGATCCAACCGATCCAAGTACCGAACGACGGCACCTCCGAGTTCTGCACACGCTCAGCTCGATGACGCCCCTCGAACTCCGATCCAGCCGAGTGTTGAGGGAGAGTTTCACAAGACGACGGCGCGTGGTGGCGATGATGATTCCACCGGCGCAGGGCTTCGCCTAAGCTCCGCAACGGTATATTCGAGGTGTAGTTTGGTGGAAGGGGCACCGCACACGGCTAAGGAACGATCTCAATGATCAACTTGTGTGTCATGGGGTGCCCCTGCCCTGTATATAAAGGAGGGAAGGGAGGGCTGGCCGCCCGAGAGAGGAGGCGCACCGGGGTTTCCTACTCCTACTAGGGTAGGATTCCCCCAATCCTAGTCCAACTAGGTTTTCCCAAGTGGGAAGAGAGAGAGAGGCGCCTTCTCCTAGTCCTAATAGGACTAGGGAAGGGGAAGGTGCGCCAGCACTATGGCCCCTTTTCTTTCCCACTAAGGCCCATCAAGGCCCATTGACCCCGGAGGTTCCAGTAACCCCTGCATCTCGTAAAAATTCCCAATTTCACCCGGAGTGATTCCGAGTCCAAACATAGGCTTCCAATATATCAATCTTTATGTCTCGACCATTTCGAGACTCCTCGTCATGTCCGTGATCTCATCCGGACTCAACAACCTTCGTACATCAATATCATATAAACTCATAATAAGCTGTCATCGAAGCGTTAGCGTGCGGACCCTACGGGTTCGAGAACTATGTAGACATGACCGAGACACCTCTCGGTCAATAACCAATAGCGGGACCTGGATGCCCATATTGGCTCCTACATATTCTACGAAGATCTTTATCGGTCGAGACCGCATAACAACATACGTTGTTCCTTTGTCATCGGTATGTTACTTGCCCGAGATTCGATCGTCGGTATCCAATACCTAGTTCAATCTCGCATCGGCAAGTCTCTTTTCTCGTTCCGTAATACATCATCTCACAACTAACACATTTAGTTGCAATGCTTGCAAGGCTTATGTGATGTGCATTACCGAGAGGGCCCAGAGATACCTCTCCGACAATCGGAGTGACAAATCCTAATCTCAAATATGCCAACCCAACATGTACCTTCGAGACACCTGTAATGTACCTTTATAATCACCCGATTCACGTTGTGACGTTTGGTAGCACCCAAAGTGTTCCTCGGGCAAACGGAGTTGCATAATCTCATAGTCATAGGAACATGTATAAGTCATGAAGAAA
Source organism: Aegilops longissima (assembly GCA_021605205.1). NCBI lineage: Eukaryota > Viridiplantae > Streptophyta > Magnoliopsida > Poales > Poaceae > Aegilops > Aegilops longissima. The sequence continues at coordinate 17,762 of JAHIAM010003044.1, forward strand.
AGCACTAGCAACAAACTATACGATCAGGTGCTATGCTAATGGAATGGGTCATGTCAATCAGATCATTCAACCAATGATGTGATCCTGTTAATCAAATAACAACTCCTTGTTCATGGTTAGGAAACATAACCATCTTTGATTAACGAGCTAGTCAAGTAGAGGCATACTAGTGACACTGTAGGTTTATGTATTCACACATGTATTATGTTTCCGGTTAATACAATTCTAGCATGAATAATAAACATTTATCATGATATAAGGAAATAAATAATAACATTATTATTGCCTCTAGGGCATATTTCCTTCACAAAGCTATGAGAATTTCCATTCATGAGTGCAAAGAAAGAACCGCTAGGATGCATGCTTCCAAAGATGCCTTTATTAAAGCGTGTTCTTCTAATTCCTATGAAAATCAAGATGAAGATCTAAAAGTTATTGATGTGTCCCCCATTAAATCTTTGTTTTGCAATATGAATCTTGATGAAACTGAATATGATCTTCTTTTACCTAGAAGGCGTTCTAAGAATTCAGAGTTTTTAGATCTTGATGATGAAATTGATAAAAGTGGGACTGAAAGAAATAAAAATCTAGATATTGCTAAACCCACTATTTAGGATCTCAAGGAATTTAATTATGAAAATTTCTCTTTAATTGATTGTATTTCCTTGTTGATATCCGTGCTAAATTCTCCTCATGCTTATAGTCAAAATAAGGCCTTTACCGAACACATTGTTGATGCCTTGATGCAATCTTATGAAGAAAAACTTGAGTTGAAAGTCTCTATCCCTAGAAAGCTCTATGATGAGTGGGAACCTACTATCAAAATTAAAATTAAAGATTATGAGTTTCATGCTTTGTGTGATTTGGGTGCTAGTGTCTCCACTATTCCCAAAACTTTGTGTGATTTGCTAGAATTCCGTGACTTTGATGATTGCTCTCTAAACTTGCATCTTGCGGATTCCACTATTAAAAAGCCTATGGGAAGAATTAATGATGTTCTTATTGTTGCAAATAGTAATTATGTGCCCGTAGTTTTATCGTTCTTGATATAGATTGCCATCCTTCATGTCCTATTATTCTTGGTAGACCTTTCCTTAAAACGATTGGTGCAATTATTGATATGAAGGAAGGGAATATTAGATTCCAATTTCCATTAAAGAAAGGCATGGAACACTTTCCTAGAAAGAAAATAAAATTACCATATGAATCTATCATGAGAGCCACTTATGGATTGCCTACCAAAGATGGAAATACCTAGATCTATCCTCGCTTTTATGCCTAGCTAGGGGCGTTAAACGATAGCGCTTGTTGGGAGGCAACCCAATTTTATTTTTAGTTTTTTGTTTTTGCTTATTTAGGAATAAATAATCCATCTAGCCTCTGTTTAGATGTGTTTTTATGTTTTAATTAGTGTTTGTGCCAAGCTAGACCTATTGGATCTTCTTGGATGATAGTTATTTGATCTTGCTGTAATTTCCAGAAACTTTGCGCTCAGTGCCCGAATTGTTAAAAATCACCAGAACGTGATAAAATATTGATTCCAATTTCTGCTGATCAATAAACAAATTGTCTAGGTCTTCTAGTTTTGTTAGATTTTTTGGAGCTCCAGAAGTTTGCGTTAGATACAGATTACTACAGACTGTTCTGTTTTTGACATATTCTGTTTTATGTGTTGTTTGCTTATTTTGATGAATCTATGACTAGTAAAATAGTTTATGATCCATAGAGAAGTTGGAATACAGTAGGTTTAACACCAATATAAATAAATAATGATTTCATTACAGTACCTTAAAGTAGTCTTTTGTTTTCTTTCTCTATCGGAGCTCACGAGATTTCTATTGAGTTTTGTGTTGTGAAGTTTTCAAGTTTTGGGTGAATTCTTTTGATGGATTATGGAACAAGGAGTGGCAGAGCCTAAGCTTGGGGATGCCCATGTCACCCCAAGATAATCCAAGGACACCAAAAGTCAAAGCTTGGGGATGCCCTGAAGGCATCCCTCTTTCATCCACTTCCATCGGTAATTTACTTGGAGCTATATTTTTATTCACCACATGATCAGTGTTTTGCTTGGAGCGTCTTGTATTATTTGAGTCTTTGCTTGTTAGTTTACCACAATCATCCTTGATGTACACACCTTTTGAGAGAAGCCAATTTGATTAGAATTTGCTAGAATACTCTATGTGCTTCACTTATATCTTTTGAGCTCGATAGTTTTGCTCATAGTGCTTCACTTATATCTTTTGAGCGTGATAATTTTTGCTCTAGTACTTCACTTAGATCTTTTAGAGCACGGTGGTGGATTTGTCTTAAAGAAACTATTGATCTCTCATGCTTCACTTAGATTATTTTGAGAGTCGTTAATAGCATGGTAATTTACTTAATGTTAATATACTTGGTATTCAAGATATGTGAAACTTTCTTTTGAGTGCGTTGAATACTAAGAAAAGTTTGATGCTTGATAATTGTTTTGAGATATGAAGATGGTGATATTAGAGTCATGCTAGTTGCGTAGTTGTGAATTTAAAGAATACTTGTGTTGAAGTTTGTGATTCCCGTAACATGCACGTATGGTGAACCGTTATGTGATGAACTCGGAGCATGATTTATTTATAGATTGTCTTCCTTATGAGTGGCGGTCGGGGACGAGCGATGGTCTTTTCCTACCAATCTATCCCCATAGGAGCATGCGCGTAATACTTTGCTTTGATAACTTCTAGATTTTTGCAATAAGTATATGAGTTCTTTATAACTAATGTTGAGTCCATGGATCATACGCACTTTTTCCCATCCTTCCACCATTGCTAGCCTCTGTAATACCGCGCACTTTTCGCCGGTATCATACACCCACCATATATCTTCCTCAAAATAGCCACCATACCTACCTATCATGGCATTTCCATAGCCATTCCGAGATATATTGCCATGCAACTTTCCGCCGTTCCGTTTATTATGACACGCTCCATCATTGTCATATTGCTAGCATGGTCATGTAGTTGACATCGTATTTGTGGCAAAGCCACCGTTCATAATTCTTTCATACATGTCACTCATGTTTCATTGCATATCCCGGTACACCGCTAGAGGCATTCATATAGAGTCATACTTTGTTCAAAGAATCGGGTTGTAATTGTTGAGTTGTAAGAAAAATAAAAGTGTGATGATCATCATTATTAGAGCATTGTCCCAAGTGAGGAAAGGATGATGGAGACTATGATTCCCCCACAAGTCGGGCTGAGACTCCGGACAAAAAAAAAAGAGGCCATAAAAAAATAGAAAAGGCCCAAATAAAAAAATGAGATAAAAAGAGAGAAGGGACAATGCTACTATCCTTTTACCACACTTGTGCTTCAAAGTAGCACCATGATAGAGAGTCTCTCATTTTGTCACTTTCATATACTACTGGGAATTTTACATTATAGAACTTGGCTTGTATATTCCAATGATAGGCTTCCTCTAAATGCCCTAGGTCTTCGTGAGCAAGCGAGTTGGATGCACACCCACTTAGTTTCTTTTGTTGAGCTTTCATATACTTATAGCTCTAGTGCATCCGTTGCATGGCAATCCCTACTCACCCACATTGATATCTATTGATGGGCATCTCCATAGCCCGTTGATACGCCTAGTTGATGTGAGACTATCTTCTCCCTTTTTTTCTTCTCCACAACCACCATTCTATTCCACATATAGTGCTATATCCATGGCTCACGCTCATGTATTGCGTGAAGATTGAAAAAGTTTTGAAAATGTTAAAGTATGAAACAATTGCTTGGCTTGTCATCAGGGTTGTGTATGATTTAAATATTTTGTGTGGGTAAGATGGAGCATAGCCAGACTATATGATTTTGTAGGGATAACTTTCTTTGGCCATGTTATTTTGAGAAGACATAATTGCTTAGTTAGTATGCTTGAAGTATTATTATTTTTATGTCAATATGAACTTTTGTCTTGAATCTTTCGGATCTGAATATTCATACCATGATTAAGAAGATTTACATTGAAATTATGCCAAAGTATCACTCAGCTAAAAAATTCCCTTTTTATCATTTACCTACTCGAGGACGAGCAGGAATTAAGCTTGGGGATGACTGATACGTCTCCAACGTATCTATACTTTTTTATTGCTCAATGCTACTTTATCTACTGTTTTGGACTATATTGGGCTTTATTTTCCACTTTTATATTATTTTTGGGACTAACCTATTAACCGGAGGCCCAGCCCAGAATTGCTGTTTTTTGCCTTTTTCAGTGTTTCAAAGAAACAGAATATCAAATGGAGTCCAAACGGAATGAAACCTTCGGAAACGTGATTTTCTCACCGAACGTGATCCAGGAGACTTGGACCCTACGCCAAGGAACAACAGTGTCGGTCACGAGGGTGGGGGGGCGCCCCCCTAGGGCGCGCCCCTGCCTCGTGGGCCCCCTGTTGTTCCACCGGCGTACTCCTTCCTCCTATATACCTGCGTGCACTCGAACGATCGTAACAGAGCCAAAACCTAATTCCACCGCCGCAACTTCCTCAGATCCACGAGATCCCATCTTGGGGCCTGTTAGGAGCTCACGGGGGGCATCCACCACGGAGGGCTTCTACATCATCACCATAGCCCCTCCGATGAAGTGTGAGTAGTTTACCTCAGACCTTCGGGTCCATAGCTAGTAGCTAGATGGCTTCTTCTCTCTTTTTGGATCTCAATACAATGTTCTCCCCCTCTCTCGTGGACATCTATTCGATCTAATCTTCTTTTTGCGGTGTGTTTGTTGAGACCGATGAATTGTGGGTTTATGATCCAGCTTATCTATGTATAATATTTGAATCTTCTCTGAATTCTTTTATGTATGATTGGTTATCTTTGCAAGTCTCTTAGAATTATCCGTTTGGTTTGGCCAACTAGATTGGTAGTTCTTGCAATGGGAGAAGTGCATAGCTTTGGGTTCAATCTTGCGGTGTCCTTACCCAAAGGATGTAAAGGGTTGCAAGGCACGATTGTATTCTTGCCATCGAGGATAACAAGATGGGGTATTTATCATATTGCATGAATTTATTCCTCTACATCATGTCATCTTGCTTAAGGCGTTACTCTGTTTTTTAACTTAATACTCTAGATGCATGCTGGATAGCGGTCGATGAGTGGAGTAATAGTAGTAAATGCAGAATCGTTTCGGTCTACTTGTCTTGGATGTGATGCCTATATACATGATCATACCTAGATATACTCATAACTATGCTCAATTCTGCCAATTGCTCAACAGTAATATGTTCACCCACCGTAGAATACTTATGCTCTTGAGAGAAGCCACTAGTGAAACCTATGGCCCTTGGGTTTATTCTCATCATATCAATCTCCATCACTTTAATACTTGCTTTGTTTTTACTTTGCCTTTTACTTTTCACTTTGCATCTCTATACCAAAAATACCAAAAATATTATCTATCATCTCTATCGATCTCACTCGTAAGTGACCGTGAAGGGATTGACAACCCCTAATCGCGTTGGTTGCGAGTAGCTATCGTTTTGTGCAGGTACGAGGGACTTGTGCGTGGCCTCCTACTGGATTGATACCTTGGTTCTCAAAAACTGAGGGAAATACTTACGCTACTTTGCTGCATCATCCTCTCCTCTTCGGGGAAAACCAACGCAAGCTCAAGATGTAGCACCCCACATGCTTGCCTCTAAACATAGCTGAAAGACCCACAATGTACAATATATTTGCTGCAACCTCTAACATTTACCCACCACAAATTAAAATATATGTGGTTGTATGCATCGTTCTGATGTAGAGGCCGGGGAGTCCCCCCTTTTCGAAAAAAAAATTTAAAATATATATTCCTGTCTTGACCAAATGAGCGTGCAAACTACAATCACTAGGGTGACAGGTAGGGCCAAAAGACTATTTTAATTTTTTTTAAACTTCGAGACGGCCACATAGCATGGAGCCGACCCCAACGATTTTAAGCTTACAGGCATGGTACACGCTATCCTAGACTACTCTACACATGAAACTGCCACACGAGCGTCCGGGCTGCGCTTGGCTCTTCGCCTCTTCAGGAAGTCAAACAATGATGGAGTACTACTACACTGGAGGAGTACTACAATATGCTTCTGGCCATCTGACACCGATTGAACTGCTGCATGTCCACTGCGTGCGGGAGGGAGAGCGTGTAGCGAAAGCTTCTCCTAGTCTTGCCAGCCACCACGCTCATGGGCGAGGGAGGGACGCTCCTGCCTTTGCGTGTATGACAGGTGGGCCCGACAGGTGTGTGGCCAACCTGTCATACAGCCAAAGGCAGGTGCAGTTAAGTCCGCGAGGGAGACGATAATCAAACTTCTCGTTGATGTACGAGTTGACGCGACACATCAAAGCACTGCACTCGATATACTGTATTTAAATAATTTGCGTTTACCGATGCATTAATTACAACGCATGCATGCATGCCGTGACTCTTCTTTTGATACTTGCATGTGTTGATTTAATGCACCTTGAAGTAGTACTATAAAATATGTGACGGTAAAGCTTTGTAATACCCCAGCCCAAGTTGAGAGATGGTTGTGCACGAGGAGGGAAAGATCATGCAGACCGAACAGGATCAGACGATGGAGCTCTCTAAGGTCTCGATGGACCTCACCATGCTCCACTGCCCCTTGTGCCTCCGCCCCTTGACGCCTCTAGTGTATGAGGTTTGAATACACCTCATCCATTCGGCTGATTGAGCAAGGTGCAGGTTTCTTGATTGATGTGCTGTTTGATTGATTTCTACAGTGCAAGGGAGGGCACCTGGCCTGCGCGGACTGCCGTGTCGAGCGCCCCGGGAACCAGCGGCAGTGCCAGAAGTGCGAGCGCGGCGGTGGCTTCAAAGTGCGGAACACGGCGGTGGACTCCGTCCTTTCGTCTGTGAGGGTGGAGTGCCCGCACGAAGGTTGTGGGCTCTACGTCACTTACCACAAGCTCGCCAATCACCAGAGCGTGTGTCCGCTCGCGCCCTGCAAATGCCCCGTGCCCGTCTGTGGCTACGAAGGCCCGCCGCCGGTGCTCTACCACCACATCATCACCAGGCATCCCATGCCCGTGCACATGATCCAGTACGGCAAGGTGCTCCAGCTGCAAGTGCCACCGTCGGAGCCACGGCTCTTGCTGTTCGCGGAGGAGGACCGCCGCGCGTTTTTCTTGGTCGGCGGCGTGTCGACATCGGCGCGCCTATCGCCATGTTGGTCATCTGCATCAGAGCAGGGGCGCACCCACTACCGCACTACTTGGCTAAGCTGTGGGCGAACGACCCGCCGGGGAAGCCCAAAGGCACGACCGACGCCGTCAAGGTGGAAATGGAGGTGACAAGCAGCAAGGATCCCGACGACGTCGACGTGCTGGAGCTGACTTTCTTGACAGTTCCGCCCAAGCTGTTGGCCGGGGCTAAGCTTGTGTCCCTCCACATTCAGATTGACAAGCTCACGTCCTAAATGTTTCTACAGTGCCTTTTGTTTATCATAGTAATATACTAATATAGGGATTACCTTGGTCTACTTTAGCTTAAGAAATGGTGGGTTTTGGTGGCGATGCAGCAATTGCTTCGACATCAGATCAGTAATTTCCAACAGTCGAACGGATATTTTGTGTCTGTTGGATATAAAGTTCCTTTGGGTAAGAAGTACTACTTGTCATCAAAATGGATAAAAGGAGATGTATGTAGACGTATTTTAGTTCTAGATACGTCCCTTTTTATCCATTTTGATGACAAGCACTCCCTCCGTTCCACAATACATGCCTTCCATTTGTCAAAATATAGATGTATCTAGACATGTTTTAGTATATAGGTACATCCATGATAGAGCCAATCGGATGGTTGAGAACACTACAATTCATAGCTACAGATGCGTGTGTGACTCCCAGATGCAGAGGTCGGGGGTCATGATCCTCCTTTTCGAGAAAAAACAGACGCGTGTGTGAGAGGACGAGTGCGTGCGTGCACCTCTTCTCTTCCTGTATAACGTACTATTAAACTCAGAGTACAAGTTTTTGTGGGTGGCACGATGGTGCGTGCGAGAAGTCCCGAGAGATAGGTTTAATGCGTCTGAAAAAAGGACTAGCCTAGAGCTCACCACGCAGCTATTCCTATCGAACGCCCCATTAACTGTAAGATATGTATACGACGGTGCTAGTTATTGCACGTACACAGCAGTACTCCCTCCTTTCCGGTTTATAGGGCTTAATTCAAAAATCTCACCAACCAAGATGGTGAGTGGTGGAATATTTTTTGTAGTTTGCAAAAGCACCTAATTAGTGCTCTTGTTTTTCTCAAAAAATTATGTTTATCAATGCATTAGTTGCAATGCATGCATGCATAAAGTAGCTTGCGTCTCGTCATATTCCAAATTACTCCACGCTATATTGAATTGCAAACCTGTTCACACCGATCACAACCTAAACGGTTTCCCACTTAGCAGCGTATTAGTACCACGCTATATTGAATTCCAAACCTGTTCACACCAATCACAACCTAAACGGTTTCCCACTTAGGAGCGTATGAGTACTCTGTTATAAATACTAGTATGCCAAGATGACTGCACATTCCTCCTCAACTCCTCATCCACAAAAACAAACAAGTCATTCAGCATCCTTCCCTTGCGTCTGCCATGGCCAACGTGAGTTCTAGGTCGAGTGATTTCCACCAGGGAGAGGCGAGCATGGAAGCGGAAGCACGAGAGATGTCCCGCCTCGCTGCGAGAGCAGCCGACATGTCCCGCCGCACGGAAGTAGCAGCACAGAGGTCCCGCCGCGCCGCTGAAGTAGCACGGAGGTCCCGCCGCGCCGTCGATGCAGCAGACTGGTCCGGCCGCGCCGCGGAAGAAGCAAAGATGTCCCGCCGCGCCACGAATGCATCAGAAATGTCCCGCCGCGCCACGGCGGCCTGGGAAAATTTCTCGCGGGCAGGCAACAACTGTTACAGGCGCATGCATGCGATCGTCCATAGCCAGATGGATCAGATCTCCGGCCGGGCGAGGTTGCAGGATGACGTGAAAGCCTCGTTTGAACAGGCTACCGGCATCATCCGACAACTAAGGGAGGGCAATGAGAGGCCCTAGGCCGAGCGCGACCTGTTGAGGGAGAAGATCGTCCGAAGTGCAGACCAGCAGGAGGAGACCAGTGCCTTGTTGAAGAGGACCGGCGTCATCATCAAGAAACTTATGGACGAGAATGACATGCTCCGCAACGAGCGCCAAAGGCTGGTGGAGGAATCCGTGGATGTTCTCAAGCAGCGTCTTGAGGACACGAAAGAGCTTATCGCCGCTCGCCGCGGAGACTAGTTCCCGCGGCCTGCAACAACGCATCAAGAAAGTAGAGATCAGTGAGCCAGATCCTTGTCTTCCTTCTTCTTTTGCCCTTGTGTATTTTGGGCGTAGCCGCATGTGGCTTTTTTAATTATCTTCCTAATTATGTAAGACAATTAATCGTCCTTATGTTTCTGTGGAAGATGAATGTTGCGAGGCTGGAATGAAGAAAACTCTTGCTATGGCGACCCTGGCGTTGTTGTCCTTCTAGTTGCTGCTGGGCTTCCTTTAGTTTCCTGGTTTGTTTTGATGTAATAATCGGTTTAGGATGTGTATTGTGTCGTCGGTTGTGAAATGTTGGGTTCTAGCGCGGATGTTTGACCTTTGTCGGCCTCTTGGGATGTTGCGATTTCAATCTGGTAGCTTTTAGTCCTTCGTGTTAGGCTGGAGTTGTGCTGAACTTCTTGTGAATTGTGGTGGTTTTCAGTAATGAAAATCAGAAGGGGCAAGCCCTTCTTTGATAAAAAAATTTTAATCGTCCTTATATATTCATCAGTCTTGCTATAAGTCGCAGTAGACGCTATATAGGTCCGTCGGATCTTACATCAAGATCCGTGCTTCCAGATTTTCTTTTTTCTCTCTTAAATCTCAGTCGAGTGAGACATAGCCACGCCATTAAACAGAGGCTCGGGTGCCATTAATGGAGACCTTGGGAGAGAGCTGGACGGCAGATGGAGGTCAAAGGGCTCTCCTCCCGATAAGCACGCGCAGGTGTCTAATCGCACACCTCTCGTACTCAAATAGCTACCCTGCATGGCGCCTCCTAGCTAATAAAAAATGGGGACGCGTGGTGGCACGTAAATGGTACTAGTAAGTAGAGCGCCCACGGTTTCAATCATACTTGTGTTTCCGATTGTAACGTGACAGCGCTTGTTCCAAAATGACTTTGTTGATTGTTAATGTGTGCGCCTTCGTAAATCGGACTGCAAATTTACCACAGCATGTTGGTGCCATGTCATGGCACCAAGCCAAGTTTCATTATTTTCATGCGTGTTTTGGATTTACAGGAATTAAAAAACTAAGTTTCTCAATGTTTCCAACCCAGCCACGACGCCCAGAATTTTGAATTTCATTCCCATTTCTTGCATGGAACCTAGAAATTTACCCGAGGACACACATGTGATTTTTCAACCAACTTTGGTGCCTTTGGAACATGTGCTTGTATTTCAAATTTGAATTATGCACACAAAGGTGACACGTTCCTCCCGAACCACGAGCCTTCTTGAGAGAAGCTCCGATTTGCAAGAAGCTTATACCAAAATTTGTTCCTATTCGGCCAATTTTTTTTACCACGGCATGGTACTACCATGACATGACACCATGACAAGTTTCATGATTTTAAAACCAAGTTTCTCAATGTTCTCAACCGAGCCACGATGCCCAGATGTTTGAATCTTATTCTCATTTTTTGCATGGGACCTACTCCCTCCTTCCATCTATATAGGGCCTTTGACTATTGACAAGATTAATAGCACATGAGATGTATACTATGAAAATTATATTATTGCAAGGTCATTTTACATACAAATTTGAAGGTATGCTTTGTGTAAGTTGCATGTCATATATTATTGCTCTAACGTTTGGTCAAAGTTAGCCTCAAAAAACGCATTAGGACCTATATAGATGGAAGGAGGGAGTAGAAATTCACCCGAGGACACAAATGTGATTTTTCAACCAACTTTGGTGCACGGGAGCACGTGCTTGTAGTTCAAATTTGAATTATGCAAATTAAATGACCAAAAACTCAATTAATGTGTAAATAAGGCCAAACGAAGCCGGAATAATTCCAAAATTTAACAGAGCACTCATGTAGTTCTATGTTGCCTTTGTAAATAAACTAAAGGGGGACAACGTATATAGTTTCACACTCAAAGGTGACACGTTCCCTCTCAGAACCACGAGCCTTCTTGAGAGAAGCTTCGGTTTGCAAGAAGCTTATACCTAAATCTGTTCCTATTCGGCCATTTTTTTTACCACAACATCGTAGTACCATGACATGACATCCATGCCACGTTTCATGATTTTTAGACGTGTTTTGGATTTACAAGAATTTTAAAACCAAGTTTCTCAATGTTCTCGGCCGAGCCACGATGCCCAGATGTTTTAATTTTATTCTCATTTCTTGCATGGGACCTAGAAATTCACCCGAGGACACAAATGTGATTTTTCAACCAACTTTGGTGCACGAGAGCATGTGCTTGTAGTTCAAATTTGACTTATGCACATTAAATGACCAGAAACTCAATTAATGTATAAAAACGACAAACGAACCCGGAATAATTCCAAAATTTAACAGGGCACTAATGTAGTTATATGTTGCCTTTGTTAAGAAACTCAAGGGGGGGGGCAGCATATATCGTTTCACACTCAAAGGTGGCACGTTCCCTCTTAGAACCACGAGCTTCCAAATCGGCCCAATTTTTTACCACAACATGTTAGTGCCATGACATGACACCATTCCAAGTTTCATGATTTCCAGCCGAGTTTTGGATTTACATGAATTTAAAATCTAAGTTTCTCGATGTTCTCGGCAGAGTCATGACGCCCAGATGTTTGAATTTCATTCTCATTTCTTCCATGGGACCTAGAAATTCAACCAAGGACACACATATGATTTTTCAACCCACGTTGGTGCACCGGAGCATGTGCATATGCACATTAAAAATCCAGAAACTCAATTAATGTATAAAAAGGCCAAATGAACCCGAAATAATTCCAAAATTTAACAGGGCACTCATATAGTTCTATGTTGCCTCTGTAAATAAAATCAGGGGGAGGCAGCGTATATCATTTCGCACATAAAGGTGACACGTTCCCTCTCGGAACCACGAGGCTTGTTGAGAGAATCTCTGGTTTTGCAAGAGGCTTATACCAAAACTTATCCCAATTCAGCCAAAAATTATACGTGTGAAAACAGGGTTTAGATTATCCCGAACATCTCGCTACCTAGACCAATAATGTACTATGATTTGAATTCAACATAAAATGGATACAAATATTTGAATTGGAGAGCGTATGGCACATGTAGTTCATAGTGAAATATGTTTACTGCTATATGCATGTCTTTTTGTTATCAAGATAATATTTAATTTATTGTATAACTTGACAACAATCGTATTCAAATAAGGAAAATTGATTCAAATTTAGTCCATATGGTAGACGACAATATATATGTTCACATGGTGCAGTAAAATGTTCATATATGATGGAAGATCAAAATGTACGACTACATCAATTATAAACGCAAGGTCACCTAATGATATATTCGAATTCAACATAACGTGGATTCAAAAATTGAAATTCGAGATCATGGCAGCTGTAATCATATAAAAAGGGACATTACTCTTTCTTTGGTGGGAATTGATTTGTTTTTTGTTGTTGTTGAGGGAAGTGCGAATCGATTTGGAACTGTGCAGGGTAATCTTGTTCTCCCAATTTTTTGTACTTTTTCTTGTAGTTTTTTCAATGGCATCTATAGCAATATAGTGAAAGGGGACATGACTCTCTTGTGTCTTGTATGAATTGTTTTTTTACACGTTAAGTTTGTTCTGCCGAACAAGGAATCCGCACCTTGTTATCCCGAAATTTAAAAGCTCAAGTATTTTTGTCTCACCTGCTTTGAAACTCCCGCTTCTTCAACCTGCGCCGCGCCTTGTTATCCCGAAATTCGGACGCGCGCGAGAACTCCCTCCTCTTCCGAAATCGCTCCCGCAGCCCAGACACGTGAAATCCCCCTTCTACCCCTCAGCCAGAAATGAAGCTCCACGTTGCGGTGTCAAAACCGGTGGGGGTACGCTGGTAACTTACCCTACATTTCGAACAAGCGCGTCCCTAAGCTTGGCTCCCCCCTCCCCCTTCACCCCCCATTCGTACACCGAGGCCGCCAAAACCCGCGAAATCCCACGCTCCTCCGCCGGCCTCCCGACCACCGCCCAGCCGGAGACTCTTTCCCGACTACGTCGTCCACCCCAATAGCTCACCGTCCCTCATCCACCACACCGGATGAGGATCCGTTGTCGATCTCGTCGTCCCGCCGGGTCTGCCGCCCCGTCCTCCACCTCCAAGGAGCTGCCCCGACGTTCGCCTCATCTATCGCGCCACCTCAATCCACACAGCGCCGTCTTGATCTGCCCCACCGGAACCGCATCACCCTCACCAATTCCTCCGATGAAGCCGAGGCCAACTCGGCGCCACCAAGGAGGTTCTGCACTCACCGCTGCATTTTATCTTTTATTCGATCTCATGGGGCTGCGGTGCTCGATCCGAAGCAGACATGGCGTCTCCATCGGCGGCGCCGCCGCCGCCACATCATCCATGCGTCTCTCCCCATGTCGTTGCTTCCTCGGCGGTGACTTCCACAACGGCACTAGCTGCAGCTGCTCGGCTCCGCTTCGCGCTCTTGGCTCTGTTCTTCTTTGTCGGTCGCGCTGCTGCACTGCTCCTGCTTTCGTTTGTGCTGCTGCTCTGCTCTTGCTCTTGCTTGCGCTGCTGCTGCTGCTGCACGACCTCCGGCAGCTACAGGAGTTGCTGCTTTAGCACTCGCTCACGATGCTACTACACGACTTGCTCTCTACTAGTGCGTTCCCTGCTCGAGCGTCTGCTGATTTAGATCACTGCTTCTCTGCTACTAGTGCTCGAATGCCCTAAACATCTATTGCAATGCTTTGTTACTAGTTCAATCAGTTTTGATAGTAAGATTCAGTTTCGACTGTGAAGTTCATTTTATTCAGTTAAGTTCAGAGTGAACAGTACTTACAGCATCTGTCGGAGCAGTCGTGGCGCGGCTGATGCATTTTACATCTAGCACTTTTTGGTGATGTATTTTACATCATCTATTGCAGATGATATTAGGGTCCCACTTCAGATTAACGTTGTGTGTCTTGTCATGCTTCAGCCTCGTCGCCGTACACCTTAGCGGAGCTGCTCCAATGACGAAACCGTCCATTACAGCGGAGCAGTACCCTCGGCGCCGTTTCCAGAGGCCTCGGATCTTATTCCCCACCTCCGACAGTAACACCAGCATCATCACCATCCTCCACGTCCAACCCAATGATGCTGAGGTCCACAAGGCTATGCCAAAGAGGTTTTACACTCGTCGCATCACTTTGTTTCTCCATTCCTCTGTTCTTCCAATTCATGTGAGCCAAACACCCAGGTTGACTGAAATCCTATGTTTCCAAATGCTCTATTTTGCACGTGCATTCCTATCCTATTCCTGTGTTTTTCCTGTCCCTGCGTTTATAGAATCCTCCAATTCTAAGGAGCCCTTACATATTTACTTCATTTTCAGATTGGCGTAAAAGAAAACTCTGTGTGTTATGTCCTGCTCCTGCCGTGCCATCATCCACCCCACCTGAGGTGCACCATCGACAGAAGCGTTCACTACAGTAGAGATCCCCCTGCAGACTTTTTTTCACCGCCTCAGATCATCTTCCCCGTTGCCGGCAGCCACGCCAACTGCATTATCATCATCGGTCGAGAAGATGAACACGAGGACTACAGTTCGGAAGAGAGGTCGCAGTCTTTCGTGTTTTCTTACGTTATACATCGGTTATTATTACCGCTACTTTATCGTTCAATCTTGAGTTTGAATTGCCCATGGGTCTCATATCGAGCCAAAGAACGAATAGTATCATCTACTATTTGGTTCATCTAGGGTCTTCTATGTGGTTCATGTTGGGTGGGCAACAAACAATAGATGATCCATTGTCTATCTTTTAAACTGAAGCTATAATCTACCTGCTATCATTAGTTTTGGATCCATCCACTCGTTTGCAACCATCGGTCTTGATTTTTGCATGCACCCTTAGGCCTTACAAAATCTAACTATTTTTTATTATGCATGTCGATATTGTACACAATCGTCTTGAACATGTAGAGAAAAAGAAGACCATTGCGTATGAATATAATGTCATGCAGACGCCGCTCCATGGTGGGCGAAGTGGCCCCCTCTCCTGCATTTCCAGATTGTATTCGAGAGGAAGATAACTGTTTGGATGGAGATTCGAAGGAGCCGACCACGCTTTGTTTACCACCGAGGTGTTTGCTCTAACACTGGCATCTTGATGTTGGTCATATCATGCATATGGCGCCTTGCATTGCTTACATTATACATCTTATATGTCATCAGCTTAGTTTAGATTTGGTTTGTGTGAATGCCACCGGTTTGGTTTCTATATCATACTCCCACCATTCCTAAATATTTGTCTTTTTAGAGATTTCAACAAGTGACTACATACGGAACAAAATGAGTGAATCTACACTCTAAAATATGTCTATATACATCCGTATGTGGTAGTCCATTTGAAATCTCTAAAAAGACAAATATTTAGGAACGGAGGGAGTATATGGGAATTATGCAATGCCATCTTCTTTAGCCAGGCATCATATACGTAAATCATGCAATGCCATCCTGTTTAGCCAGTCATCGTATATGTGAATTGCATCGTGCCATATTTTTTTCATAATGTATTCCATTTGTAAACAATGTTAATACATTCATCTACTCTTCCTGTGCATCAGCCATTTGAGTCGGTCATGGGAAAATCTGGAGTGAAAACAAGGTCTTCTGAGCAGTCAGTGCTACTTGTTCATGCAGATTTCTTGTTGGTTACAGATAGCTCCTCAGAGGAGGATTCAGAGAGAGATGACCAGTCGTATTCCCCCCCCCCCTCGAGGTGCATGCTCTAACTTGGCTGGGTTATATTGCTCATATCATGCATATGGTGTCTTGCATTGCCATGCCATCTGCTTTATGTGAATGCCTCTTGTTTGCTTTCTATATCAGATATGTGAATTATGCAATGCCATGTTTTTCAGCCAGTTATCATATATGTGAATTATGCACCGCCATGGAGCCAGGCATCATATATGTGAATTATCTCATGCCATCTTTTTTTTCATTACGTATTCCATTTGTCGACAATGTGTATATTGAACTACTCTTCATGTGTATCAGCAATTTGAGCGGTTATGGAAAAATCTGGAGTGAAAACAAGGTCTTGAGAGAGCAATGATACTGTTGAAGCATATATCTCGATGGTTACAGGATCTCCTTAGAGGAGGATTCAGAGACAGATGACTAGTCCTATATCCCACCTGAGGTGTATGCTCTAAGTTGCAATGTTTATATTTCTCATATGATGCATATGGTATCTTGCATTGCTTAGTTTAGACATCATATGCACAATATTGAATTCTATCTGCTTAGTTTAGAGATCATACATGCGAGTGCCGGTGCTTAGTATATGAATCAATTATGTCAATTATATCATGCCATCCTGTATACTTAGACAACATGTATGTGAATTATTTCATCCCAACCTATTTTAGAAAGACATCATATAGTTTTGTCATGTCATCCTGTTTAGGTACTCATCATATGTTGAATTATGTCATTATATCCTGTTAAGTTATCCATCATATATCTGAAACTGTGTCATGCTATCCTATTTAGTTAGGCATCATATATGTGAAATTGTGTCATGTCTGTCTGTTTGGTTAGACAACATATATGTGAATTACCACATCTGCTATCATACAATGTACAGACGTTCAATTTCTTTTCTTGTTTATCAGCCATTTGAATTGGAGGGGGTGATGGCAGTATCTAAGGGAGTAAAAACCCGTTCTTCACAAAAGACAGTGCTACCCGTCGATGCAGATAGAACCATGGTTGTACTGGCCTACAAACTAGCCCCACCACACATAATCGAGACTCTTCTAGATTGCACACTTACACCGTTGGGCAGAGAACCAGCTACAACCCATCTAACCGCAACCCCAGTGGATAGTAACCCACTTATAGTTGACAAAGCACCATGTCCACCACAGAGTACCCCCACAAGAGCAGTTTGTAAAGCTACTGCAGTGCCCAAAGCACGAAGACCACCACAGCTAACCCAAACTCCACGTTTAAAGCGGAAGAACAAGCTGTTCTCGGTCGATTCCGTAGCTATGGTCCATACTCCTTTGTTGTTGCATCACTGTATTTACTCATACCAACTACTTTCGAATTTGAAGAATCCAATTGAAACTCCAATGGCGCAACAGGTATGTTTTAAACCTATTTCTTTAACTAGATTGTTGTTCTAACTTCTTGCTCTATGTTGATTTCAGTTTAAGTTGTATAAACAATTATGTTCTCATGTGATGCACATTACAAGTGCTGCCAATGTTGTGTAGTTTCTCACACTTATATTCTGTCTATGCTGCTGTGTCTTAAAAATATATGAGTTGAACTGTGTCTCTATCTTGATTAGGGAACATAAACTAGAATGATACGGACAATACAGTGACCATAGTACATAGATATATGTTTGTTTCATGCTGTTATCCTGTCCACCTTACTCTTGAACGGTTTACCAAAATGAGTTTTGTATACTACAAGCTAAACACTGTGATGTGTCCGCTTGTTTCTCTTGTAGTATGCAAACAAAATATTGGAGAAGAGCACCCCACTATGCAATGGTAGAGAAAGTAATGCAGATAAGGTTCAAGATAGTGAGACAACCCTGTTGGTCTCCAAGAAAGGTGATTAAAACGATCTTGTAGACGGTGAGAAAACCCCACGATCCTGCGTTGATGTAGTGTTCGAGTTCTTGGCGATCACGCTGGCACAAGCTCTTCGAACTAGCTGCTGAATCACTTCGCTTCTTGAGTCTCAGCTACAAGCTGAAAGGCATCAGTCAACTGTGATGCGGCAAGAAGCCGAAGGACTGAGGAAATCCCTGCAGAATTCAGATGCGTACTTTCTTGTGCAATAGCAAACGCTGGAGGATTTAAGCGCCAAACAAGAGAAAGTTAATAAGCTTGCTAAGCATCTTGCCGACATTATGGGCACCTGGATATTGTTCCTTGAACTCTTCAAGTGGTTTCAGTTCTGACTTGTTTTGTCTTGGCGTTTATATGCTGCTTTGTTCCCTATATTTGCTTTGGTGGCGAACTTTGATGCCCAAGTGGATGTAATATGTAATAGCCGTGATAGCCTAGCATAAGTTGCTTGCTTATTTATTTCCTTGTTGTCTTGTTTATTTGTTTGCTTGTAGTCGGTGCAGTTCTTTTCCGCGGTTTGCTAGTGGCTGCAATAACCTATTTTTAAAACTAGGCCACAATAACAATGGGCTAATATTTATCAGAGTGACACTAGGCCTCCTACGGGTCAGAGAAAGCGATGGGCCTTCTACGGGTCGTAGAAACAATAGGCCTTCTACGGGCCGTAGAAACAATGGGCCTTCTACGGGCCGTAGAAACAATGGGCCTTCTACGGGTCGTATCATTAATGGGCCTTATACGGGTCGTATGATCGACACAAACATGGGCCAATAACAGTCGCATTATGGCCGTAAGCGGGCTAGAGTTGGAATCGTCCGTTCATGGGCCGACCATAACGGGCCATAGTTAATAGGTCGATTTGATGACGCTATGAAAACGCCCAACGTATTAACGGACCACAAGCGGGCCGATTGTAACCACGAGCTGAATTTGGCCCACAAGCGAAAAAAGCGATGAACGGGCCGTAAGTAAATGAATCTTGAAATGAGCCCAAGAATAAATGGGCTCTAAGAAGGCCAAAAGATAACATGGGCTGAAACATTGGCTGAATAATGGGCCCTTAATGGGTATAAAGTGATACCTTTGTTCATTACGGGCGATTTCACCACGGGCCGTTAATGGGTGTAAAGTGATACTTTGTTCATTGCGGGCCAGTTTCACCACGGTCCGTTAATAGGCCAAGAGTTACATAGGGCCTCATATGGGCCGAAGACGTCATGGGCCATACATGGGCGGCGAAAACGGGCTGGAATCATATTGGATGGCCGGATGACGCCATTGGGCCTAATTCGGATAGGGCGTAACGGGCCTTGGGTTAGCGAGCTGTAAATGGGCTATATGCGAATAGGCCGTTTACAGGCTTTCCATGGGCCGGCCCGCCACTATTTTACCAAGTCAAACGGGCCGGCCTTTTCACAGGAATGGGCCTCTATTGGGTCGTGCCATGTGTCGACGTATCATAGGCGCCTTCTGTGCAATGAGTGGATGGCATCTGTCCCAAAGATGAGCCGACACGTGTTTCCTCCAGCCAATGATGATTTTACACGTGGAAAATCTCCATTAGTCGGGTCTATTAACGGGTTATCGGATCCAAAACCCGACCCGATAGCTTAACAGTGTTCCGTTACGGTGGATGCCCCGTGTCGGTCACCCTTGACGAAAGCACTTCTGTGACGCGCGATTTATCGTCATGGAAGTGGACACTTCCGTGATGATAATGTCATGGAACACTTCTACGACAGCACAGGTATGACTATCTTGATTCTGTCATAAAATCGTCAT
Organism: Aegilops longissima; assembly: GCA_021605205.1. Taxonomy (NCBI): domain Eukaryota; kingdom Viridiplantae; phylum Streptophyta; class Magnoliopsida; order Poales; family Poaceae; genus Aegilops; species Aegilops longissima. The sequence continues at coordinate 37,416 of JAHIAM010003044.1, forward strand.
GGATGTACATGCATGACAAAATACGCGACCTACTGTGACAAACACGTATCATCACGGAAGTGTATTTTTTTGTACTGATATATACAGTATTGCAGTTATGTTTACAATCAGGTAGACACACTTGGCATATGCACAACAAATAGAATCTGCCAACATCTGATAAGAACAAAGAAGCTACCTTTTGGATTTGATTAAATTTCTCTCTGTGCTCATCCTCAAGTGCAACTCCACCGAGAACAACATCTTCTATTTGGCCTGGCAAGGAAATTAAAAAGAACCATTAGGAATGGAAAATGCATATGAGACAGCTATCTATAAAGCACTTGACTGAAACAACAAGAAATTGTCAAGCCTCTACCTCTAGTCTGGTACCAAATCCCCACAAAATCATGCTGGCCAAAGTCACAATCACAAAAGCAGGTTACAACTAGGATCTATGATAATTTTCTACTATGCACTAGTATTGCTGGATAACTCGTCTAGCAAGATAAAATACACAGGATAACTCATCGGGTCTACAAGGCGGGCTTGCTGCAACCACAAAATCACAAGCCCTCTAAAACCTGGTGCCCATGTTCCTATTATTGTTTGTTCGTTCATTCATCGCCCTAGCATACCGGATTCTATCTAACTAGATGATATGTGTGGCTTGGCGACAAAAGCAATCTAAGAATGTTCACGATACCTTCTGGTTGACAAGGTCGAACGCCCTCTTGTGCATCCGCATCTCAAACCGATCCCAGGTGTTGGTACCTATTTTACCAAAACAGGATAACATAGTTACACTCTGTTTACTTTCAAATCATCATAAGAAACTACAACACAGCAAGAGTAGCAGATGACTGATTTGTGATGGGCTGAGTATCAGGTTTAAAAAGCTCGATTTTGAACATGAAATGTATCAGAATAATCATATGAATCAACATTTGCTCAGCCCATCTACCAAGTGCAACTACTTCATCATTCTAGGTAAATTAAGATGTTAAATGACTAAAACTAGAAGTATGCGTAGTTTACCTCGAGACCTTGGTCCATAGCTAGTAGCTAGATGGCTTCTTCTCTCTTTTTGGATCTCAATACAATGTTCTCCCCCCTCTCGTGGACATCTATTCGATCTAATCTTCTTTTTGCGGTGTGTTTGTTGAGACCGATGAATTGTGGGTTTATGATCCAGCTTATCTATAATATTTGAATCTTCTCTAATTCTTTTATGTATGATTGGTTATCTTTGCAAGTCTCTAGAATTATCCGTTTGGTTTGGCCAACTAGATTGGTAGTTCTTGCAATGGGAGAAGTGCATAGCTTTGGGTTCAATCTTGCGGTGTCCTTACCCAGTGAAAGGTTGCAAAACCGTATGTATTCTTGCCATCGAGGATAACAAGATGGGTATTTATCATATTGCATGAATTTATTCCTCTACATCATGTCATCTTGCTTAAGCGTTACTCATTTTTTAACTTAATACTCTAGATGCATCTTTGGATAGCGGTCGATGAGTGGAGTAATAGTAGTAAATGCAGAATCGTTTGGTCTACTTGTCTTGGATGTGATGCCTATACATGATCATACCTAGATATACTCATAACTATGCTCAATTACGCAATTGCTCCATGATGTGTAATTACTTACCGTAGAATACTTATGCTCTTGAGAGAAGCCACTAGTGAAACCTATGGCCCTTGGGTTTATTCTCATCATATCAATCTCCATCACTTTAATACTTGCTTTGTTTTTACTTTGCCTTTTACTTTTCACTTTGCATCTCTATACCAAAAATACCAAAATATTATCTATCATCTCTATCGAGATCTCCTCACCATAAGTGACCGTGAAGGGATTGACCCTAATCGCGTTGGTTGCAGTAGCTATCGTTTTGTGCAGTCTACGAGGGACTTGTCGTGGCCTCCTCTTGGATTGATACCTTGGTTCTCAAAACTGAGGGAAATACTACGCTACTTTCTTTGTCATCCTCTCCTCTTGAGGGAAAAATAGCATAAGCTCAAGATGTAGCACCCCACATGCTTGCCTCTAAACATGGTGAAAGACCCTGATAATGGCTATTTTGCTGCAACCTCTAACATACCCACCACAAATTAAAATATATGTGGTTTATGCATCGTTCGATGTAGAGGCAGGAGTCCCCTTTTCGAAAAAAAATTTAAAATATATATTTCTGTCTTGACCAAATGACGTGCAAACTACAATCACTAGGGTGACGGTAGGGCCAAAAGACTATTTTAATTTTTTAAACTTGAAACGGCCACATAGCATGGAGCCGACCCCAGCGATTTTAAGCTTACGGGCATGGTACACGCTATCTGACTACTCTACACATGAAACTGCCACGGCGTCAAGGCAACGGCTCTTAGCCTCTTCGGGAAGTCAAACAATGATGAGTACTACTACTGCTGAGAGTACTACAATATGCTCTGCCATCGACTGATTGAGCGCTGCATGTCCCTTTGCGTCGGGAGGGAGGCGTGTTAGCAGCTTCTCCTAGTCTTGCCAGCCACCACGCTCATGGGCGGGAGGGAGCGCTCCTGCCTTTGCGTGTATAATGAGGTGGGCCCGGCAGGTGTGTGGCCAACTGTCATACAGCCAAGCGAGTGCAGATAAATCGAGGAAGCGATAATCAAACTTCTCGTTGATATGCGAGTTGGCGACTTACATCAAAGCCTTGCTTTTCGATATCTTGTATTTAAATAATTTGCGTTTACCGATGCATTAATTACAATGCATGCATGCATGGCTCTTCTTTGATACTTGCATGTTTGATTTAATGCACCTTGGTAGTACTATAAAATATGTGACGGTAAGCTTTGTAATACATTAAGTTGAGATGGTTGTGCACGAGGAGGAAGATCATGCGGGCGAGCAGGATCGGACGATGGAGCTCTAAGGTCTCGATGGACCTCACCATGCTCCACTTGCCCCTTGTGCCTCCATGCCTTAGCGCCTCTAGTGTATGAGTTTGAATACACCTCATCCATTGGTGATTGAGCAAGGTGCAGTTTCTTGATTGATGTCTTGTTTGATTGATTTCTGATTGCAAGGAGGCACACAGCCTGCCTTGGACTGCCGTGTCGGCCCTTGAACCAGCGGCAGTGCGAGAAGTCTGTGGCGGTGGCTTCAAAGTCTTGAACACGGCGGTGGACTCATCCTTTAAATCTGTGAGGTGGAGTGCCGCCTGCGAAGGTTGTGGGCTCTCGTCACTTACAAGCTCGCCAATCACCGAGGCGTGTGTCGCTCGCGCATACCACAAATGCCCGTGCCCGTGCAGTAGCTCTGAGGCCCGCCGCCAGTGCTCTACCACCACATCATCACGAGCATCCATGCGTTACATGATCCGATCACGGCAAGGTGCTCCAGCTGCAAGTGCCGCCGTCGAACCACGGCTCTTGCTGTTCGCGGAGGAGACCGCCGCAGCGTTTTTCTTGGTTAATGGCGTGTCGACATCGGCGCGCCCTATCGCCATGTTGGTCATCGCATGAGCGAGCGCGCCACTACACTACACTTGGCAGCTAAATTTGGCGGCGAGACGACCGCGGGGAAGCCCAAAAGGCACGACCGGCGCCGTCAAGGTGGAAATGGAGACAAGCAGCAAGGATCGGCAGCGTCGGCGTGCTGGGCTGCTTTCTTGACAGTTCCGCCCAAGCTGTTGGCGAGGCTAAGCATGTCCCTCCACATTGATTGACAAGCTCACGTCCTAAATGTTTCTCTGATTTTTGTTTATCATAGTAATATACTAATATAGGGATTACCTTGGTCTACTTTAGCTTAGAAATGGTGGGTTTTGGTGGCGATGCAGCAATTGCTTCGACATCGGATCAATAATTTCAACGATCGACGGATATTTATTGGATATAAAGTTCCTTTGGGTAAGAAGTACTACTTGTCATCAAAATGGATAAAAGAGATGTATGTAGCGTATTTTAGTTCTAGAATCGTCCTTTTATCCATTTGATACTTCCTCCTCCGTTCCACAATACATGCCTTCCATTTGTCAAAATATAGATGTATCTAGACATGTTTTAGTATATAGGTACATCCATGATAGAATAATCGGATGGTTGAGAACACTACAATTCATAGCTACAGATCGTGTGTGACTCAGATGCGAGTCGGGGTCATGATCCTCCTTTTAGAAAAAAACAGGCCAGCGTGTGTGAGAGATGCGTGCGTGCACCTCTTCTCTTCTGTATAACGTGCTATTAAACTCAGTACAAGTTTTTGTGGGTGCACGATGGTGCGTGCGAAGTCCAGAGATAGGTTTAATCGTGCGAAAAAGGACTAGCCTAGAGCTCACCACGCAGCTATTCCTATCGACGCCCCATTAGCTAAGATATGTATCTGACGGTGCTAGTTATTGCCGCATACACGGAGTACTCCTCCTTTCCGGTTTATAGGGCTTAATTCAAAAATCACCAACCAAGATGGTGAGTGGTGGAATATTTTTTGTAGTTTGCAAAGCACCTAATTAGTGCTCTTGTTTTCTCAAAAATTATGTTTATCAATATTAGTTGCAATGCATGCATGCATAAAGTAACTGCGTCTCGTCATATTCAAATTACTCCACGCTATATTGAATTGCAAACCTGTTCACACCGATCACAACCTAGCGGTTTCCCTTAGCTTGGCGTATTAGTACCACGCTATTAATTCCAAACCTGTTCACACAATCACAACCTAAGCGGTTTCCCACTTAGAGCGTATGAGTACTACTGTTATAAATACTAGTATGCCAAATGATACATTCCTCCTCAACTCCTCATCCACAAAACAAACAAGTCATTCAGCATCCTTCCTTAAATCGCCATAGCCAGCGTGAGTTCTAGGTCGAGTGATTTCCACGAGGAGAGGCGAGCATGGGCGGAAGCTGAGAGATGTCCCGCCTACGCTGCGAGCAACCGACATATCCCGCCGCCGCGAATGTAGCCACAGAGGTCCCTTGGCGCCCGGCGAAGTAACCGGAGGCCCGCTTGGCGTCGATGCAGCAGAGTGGTCGGCAGCGCCATTGAAAAACAAAGATGTCCCGCGCGCCACGAATGCATCGAAATGTCCACTTGGCGCCCACAGGAAAAATTCTGGGCGGACGACAAGCTATTCTGGCGCATGCATCGATCGTCCATAGCCGGATGGATCAGATCGGTGGGCGAGGTTGCGGGATGGCGAAGCCTCGTTTGAACAGGCTACGGCATCATCCGACAACTAAGGGAGGCAATGAGAGGCCCTAGGCGGCGCGACTGTTGAGGAAGAAGATCGTCGAAGTGCGAGACCGCGAGGAGAACCCGATGCCTTGTTGAAGAGGACCGGCGTCATCAAGAAACTTATGGGCGAGAATGACATGCTCCATAGCAGCGCCAAAAGGCTGGTGGAGAATCGTGGATGTTCTCAAGCGTCTTGAGGACACGAAAAACTTATCGCCGCTCGCCCGGAGACTAGTTCCGGACCTGCAACAACGCATCAAGAAAGTAGAGATCGATGAGCGGATCCTTGTCTTCCTTCTTCTTGCCCTTGTATTTTGGGCGTAGCCGCATGTAGCTTAATTTAAATCTTCCTAATTGTAAGACAATTAATCGTCCTTATGTTTCTGTGGAAGATGAATGTTGCAGTGGAATGAAGAAAACTCTTGCTATGGCGACCGGCGTTGTTGTCCTTCTAGTTCTTCTTTGGCTTCTTTAGTTTCCTGGTTTGTTTTGATGTAATAATCGGTTTAGGATGTGTATTGTGTCGTCGGTTGTGAAATGTTGGGTTCTAAGCGCGGATGTTTGACCTGTTGGCCTCTTGGGATGTTGCGATTTCAATCTGGTAGCTTTTAGTCCCGTGTTAGGCTGGAGTTGTGCTGAACTTCTTGTGAATTGTGGTGGTTTCAGTAATGAAAATCGGAAGGGCAACCCTTCTTTGATAAAAAATTTTAATCGTCCTTATATTCATCGGTCTTGCTATAAGTCGCGATATAGCGCTATATAGTCCGTCGGATCTTACATCAAGATCCGTGCTTCGATTTTCTTTTTCTCTCTTAAATCTCAGTCAGGTGAGACATAGCCACGCCATTAAGCAGAGCTGGGTGCCATTAATGGAGACCTTGGGAGAGATGGGCGGAGATGGAGGTCAGGCTCTCCTCCCGATAAGCAGCAGGTGTCTGTCGCACACCTCTCGTACTCAAATAGCTACCACATGGGCGCCTCCTAGCTAATAAAAAATGGGGACGCGTGGTGGCGTAAATGGTACTAGTAAGTAGGCATACGGTTTCAATCATACTTGTGTTTCCGATTAAGCGTGACAACACTTGTTCCAAAATGACTTTGTTGATTGTTAATGTGTGCGCCTTCGTAAATCGGACTGCAAATTTACCCAGACATGTTGGTGCCATGTCATGGCACCAAGCCAAGATTCATTATTTTCATGCGTGTTTTGGATTCTGAAATTAAAAACTAAGTTTCTCAATGTTTCCAACCCAGCCACGGCGCCCGAATTTTGAATTTCATTCCCATTTCTTGCATGGAACCTAGAAATTTGAGGACACACATGATTTTTCAACCAACTTTGGTGCCTTTGGAACATGTGCTTGTATTTCAAATTTGAATTATGCACACAAGGTGACACGTTCCTCCCGAACCACGAGCCTTCTTGAGAAGCTCCGATTTGCAAGCTTATACAAAATTTGTTCCTATTCGGTAATTTTTTTACCACGGCATGGTACTACCATGACATGACACCATGACAAGTTTCATGATTTTAAAACCAAGTTTCTCAATGTTCTCATGAGCCACGATGCCCGATGTTTGAATCTTATTCTCATTTTTGCATGGGACCTACTCCTTCCATCTATATAGGGCCTTTGACTATTGACAAGATTAATAGCACATGAGATGTATACTATGAAAATTATATTATTGCAAGGTCATTTACATACAAATTTGAAGGTATGCTTTGTGTAAGTTGCATGTCATATATTATTGCTCTAACGTTTGGTCAAAGTTAGCCTCAAAAACGCATTAGGACCTATATAGATGGAAGGAGGGTAGAAATTCACCGAGGACACAAATGTGATTTTCAACCAACTTTGGTGCAGGAGAACGCGTGCTTGTAGTTCAAATTTGAATTATGCAAATTAAATGACCAAAAACTCAATTAATGTGTAAATAAGGCCAAGCAAAGGAATAATTCCAAAATTTAAGAGCACTCATGTAGTTCTATGTTGCCTTTGTAAATAAACTAAAGGGGACAACGTATATAGTTTCACACTCAAAGGTGACACGTTCCCTCTCGAACCACGAGCCTTCTTGAGAGAAGCTTGGTTTGCAAACTTATACCAAATCTGTTCCTATTCGGCCATTTTTTTACCACAACATGGTAGTACCATGACATGACATCCATGCCAAGTTTCATGATTTTTAGGCGTGTTTGGATTTACAGAATTTTAAAACCAAGTTTCTCAATGTTCTCGGCCGAGCCACGATGCCCGAGATGTTTTAATTTTATTCTCATTTCTTGCATGGGACCTAGAAATTCACCAGGGACACAAATGTGATTTTCAACCAACTTTGGTGCGAGCATGTGCTTGTAGTTCAAATTTGACTTATGCACATTAAATGACGAAACTCAATTAATGTATAAGCGACAACGAACCGGAATAATTCCAAATTTAACAGGGCACTAATGTAGTTATATGTTGCCTTTGTTAAGAAACTCAAGGGGGGGCGTATAGTTTCACACTCAAGGTGTACGTTCCTCTTAGAACCGAGCTTCAAATCGGCCCAATTTTTACCACAACATGTTAGTGCCATGACATGACACCATTCCAAGTTTCATGATTTCGGCCGAGTTTGGATTTACATGAATTTAAAATCTAAGTTTCTCGATGTTCTCGGCAGAGTCATGCGCCAGATGTTTGAATTTCATTCTCATTTCTTCCATGGGACCTAGAAATTCAACCAAGGACACATATGATTTTTCAACCCGTTGGTGCCGGAGCAATATTATGCACATTAAAAATCGAAACTCAATTAATGTATAAAAGGCCAAATGAACCCGAAATAATTCCAAAATTTAACAGGACTCATATAGTTCTATGTTGCCTCTGTAAATAAAATCAGGGGAAGCAGCGTATATCATTTCGCACATAAAGGTGACACGTTCCTCTCGGAACCGAGGCTTGTTGAGAGAATCTCGGTTTTGCAAGAAGCATACCAAAACTTGTCCCAATTCAGCCAAAAATTATACGTGTGAAAACAGGGTTTAGATTATCCCAACATCTGCTACCTAGACCAATAATGTACTATGATTTGAATTCAACATAAAATGGATACAAATATTTGAATTGGAGGCGTATGGTACATGTAGTTCATAGTGAAATATGATTACTGCTATATGCATGTCTTTTTGTTATCAAGATAATATTTAAATTATTGTATAACTTGACAACAATCGTATTCAAATAAGGAAAATTGATTCAAATTTAGTCCATATGGTGGCGACAATATATATGTTCACATGGTGGAGTAAAATGTTCATATATGATGGAAGATCAAAATGTCGACTACATCAATTATAAACGCAAGGTCACCTAATGATATATTAATTCAACATAACGTGGATTCAAAATTGAAATTCGAGATCATGGCATCTGTAATCATATAAAAGGACATTACTCTTTCTTTGGTGGGAATTGATTTGTTTTTTTTTGTTGTTGAAGTCGAATCGATTTGGTACTGTGCAGGGTAATCTTGTTCTCCCAATTTTTTGTACTTTTCTTGTAGTTTTTTCAATGGCATCTATAGCAATATAGTGAGGGACATGACTCTCTTGTGTCTTGTATGAATTGTTTTTTACCGTTAAGTTTGTTACTTGAACAAGGAATCCGCACCTTGTTATCCAAATTTAAAAGCTCAAGTATCTTTTGTCTCACTGCTTTGAAACTCCGCTTCTTCAACTGCGCGGCCTTGTTATCCCGAAATTGGACGTGGCGAACTCCCTCCTCTTCGAAATCGCTCCGCGGACCGCATGAAATCCCCTTCTACCCCTCAGCCGAAATGAAGCTCCGTTGCGGTGTCAAAACCGGTGAAATACTGGTAACACCCTACATTTGAACAAGCGCGTCCCTAAGCGGCTCCCCCTCCCTTCACCCCATTCATTGCGAGGCCGCCAAAACCGAAATCACGCTCCTCCGTGGCCTCCCGACCACCGCCATAGGAGACTCTTTCCGACTCGTCGTCCACCCCAATAGCTCACCGTCCTCATCCACCACACGGATGAGGATCCGTTGTCGATCTCGTCGTCCTTGGATCAGCCGCCCGTCCTCCACCTCCAAGGAGCTGCCCGACGTTCGCCTCATCTATCGCACCAATCCCACAGGCCGTCTTGATGCCCGCAGGAACATCACCCTCACCAATTCCTCCGATGGCCAGAGCCTTCGGCGCCACGGAGGTTCACGCCTCCGCTGCATTTTATCTTCGATCTCATGGGGCTGCGGTGCTCGATCCGAGCAGACATGGCGTCTCCATCGGCAAGCGCCGTCGCGCCACATCATCCATGCGTCTCTCCCCATGTCGTTGCTTCCTCGGTGACTTCCCTGGCACTAGCTGCAGCTGCTCGGCTCCTTCGCGCTTCTTGCTGTTCTTCTTGTCGGTCGCTGCTTTACTGCTCCACTTTCGTTTGTGCTGCTGCTCTGCTCTTGCTCTTGCTTGCTGCTGCTTCTTTGCTGCACGACCTCCGGCACTACAGGAGTTCTTTGCTTTAGCACTCGCTCGCGATGCTACTACGACTTGCTCTCTACTAGTCGTTCCCCTTTCGGCGTCTGCTGATTTAGATCCTGCTTCTCTGCTACTAGTGCTCGATGCCCTAAACATCTATTGCAATGCTTTGTTACTAGTTCAATCAGTTTTGATAGTAAGATTCAGTTTCATTGAAGTTCATTTTATTGATTAAGTTCGAGTGAACAGTACTTACGACATCTGTCGGACGGCGTGGTATGGTGATGCATTTACATCTAGCACTTTTTGGTGATGTATTTTACATCATCTATTGCGATGATATTAGGGTCCCACTTCGATTAACGTTGTGTGTCTTGTCATGCTTCACCTCGTCGCGTACACCTTAGCAGCTGCTCAATGACGAAACCGTCCATTCAGGTGAGCAGTACCCTCGGCGTTTCGAGGGCTGGATCTTCTTCCCCACCTCCGGCAGTAACACCAGCATCATCACCATCCTCCACGTCCAACCCAATGATCTTTGAGGTCCACAAGGCTATGCCAAGAGGTTTTACACTCGTCGCATCACTTTGTTTCTCCATTCCTCTGTTCTTCCAATTCATGTGAGCCAAACACCAGGTTGGTGAAATCCTATGTTTCCAAATGCTCTATTTTGCACGTGCATTCCTATCCTATTCCTGTGTTTTCCATCCCTGCGTTTATAGAATCCTCCAATTCTAAGGGCCCTTACATATTTACTTCATTTTGATTGGCGTAAAACTACGTGTGTTATGTCCTCCTCTGGTGCATCATCCACCCCACGGGGTGCACCATCGACGAGCGTTCACTACGTAGAGATCCCCTGCGGACTTTTTTCACCTCCGGATCATCTTCCCGTTGCGGCAGCATACGCCACATTATCATCATCGGTGAGAAGATGAACACGAGGACTACGTTCGGAAGAGAGGTGCGATCTTTGTTTTCTTCGTTATACATCGGTTATTATTACACTACTTTATCGTTCAATCTTGAGTTTGAATTGCCCATGGGTCTCATATCGAGCCAACCGAATAATGTATCTACTATTTGGTTCATCTAGGGTCTTCTATGTGGTTCATGTTGGGTGGGCAACAAACAATAGATGATCCATTGTCTATCTTTTAAACTGAAGCTATAATCTACACGCTATCATTAGTTTTGGATCCATCCACTCGTTTGCTACCATCAGGTCTTGATTTTTGCATGCACCTTAGGCCTTACAAAATCTAACTATTTTTTATTATGCATGTGGATATTGTACACAATCGTCTTGAACATGTAGAGAAAAAGAAGACCATTCGTCTGAATATAATGTCATGTGAGGCCTTCGCTCCATGGTGGTGAAGTGCCCCCTCTCCCATTTCAGTTGTATTCGAGAGGAAGATAAGCATTAGGATGGAGATTCGAAGGAGCCGACCACTTTGTTTACCACGAGGTGTTTGCTCTAACCTGCATCTTGATGTTGGTCATATCATGCATATGGCGCCTTGCATTGCTTACATTATACATCTTATATGTCATCAACAGTTTAGATTTGGTTTGTGTGAATGCCACCGGTTTGGTTTCTATATCATACTCCCACCATTCCTAAATATTTGTCTTTTAGAGATTTCAACAAGTGACTATACGGAACAAAATGAGTGAATCTACACTCTAAAATATGTCTATATACATCCGTATGTGGTAGTCCATTTGAAATCTCTAAAAAGAAAATATTAAAACGAAGGAAATATATAATTATGCAATGCCATCTTCTTTAGCGGCATCATATCGTGAAATCATGCAATGCCATCCTGTTGCCAGGTCATCGTATGTGAATTGCATCGTGCCATATTTTTTCATAATGTATTCCATTTGTAAACAATGTTATACATTCATCTACTCTTCTGTGCATCAGCCATTTGAGTCGGTCATGGGAAAATGGGTGAAAACAAGGTCTTACGGCGGTCGGTGCTACTTGTTCATGCAGATTTCTTGTTGATTCTGAGATAGCTCCTGGGAGGATTGAGAGAGATGACGGTCGTATCCCCCCCGGTGCATGCTCTAACTTGGCTGGGTTATATTGCTCATATCATGCATATGGTGTCTTGCATTGCCATGCCATCTGCTTGAATGCCTCTTGTTTGCTTTCTATATCGAGATATGAATTATGCAATGCCATGTTTTCAGCGATTATCATATATGAATTATGCACCGCCATGGAGCGAGCATCATATATGTGAATTATCTCATGCCATCTTTTTTTTTTATTCACGTATTCCATTTGTCGACAATGTATATTGAACTACTCTTCATGTGTATCAGCCATTTGAGCGGTTATGGAAAAATGCAGGTGAAAACAAGGTCTTGAGCGAGGCAATGGTACTGTTGAAGCATATATCTCGATGGTTCTGAGGGATCTCCTGAGGAGGATTGAGAGACAGATGACTAGTCCTATATCCCACACGAGGTGTATGCTCTAAGTTGCAATGTTTATATTTCTCATATGATGCATATGGTATCTTGCATTGCTTAGTTTAGACATCATATGCACAATATTGAATTCTATACTTAGTTTAGAGATCATACATCGAGTGCCGCTGCTTAGTATATGAATCAATTATGTCAATTATATCATGCCATCTGTATACTTAGACAACATGTATGTGAATTATTTCATCCCAACCTATTTTAGAAAGACATCATATAGTTTTGTCATGTCATCCATTAGGTACTCATCATATGTTGAATTATGTCATTATATCTGTTAAGTTATCCATCATATATCTGAAGCTGTGTCATGCTATCCTATTTAGTTAGGCATCATATATGTGAAATTGTGTCATCTTGTCTGTTTGGTTAGACAACATATATGTGAATTACCATCATCTATCATACAATATGCATACGTTCAATTTCTTTTCTTGTTTATCACCATTTGAATTGGAGGGGTGATGGCGGTATCTAAGGAGTAAAACCCGTTCTTCACAAAGGCAGTGCTACCCGTCGATGCGAGATAGAACCATGGTTGTCTTGGCCTACAAACTAGCCCCACCACATAATCAGAGACTCTTCTAGATTGCACACTTACACCGTTGGGCGAGAGAACCAGCTACAACCCATCTAACATAACCCCAGTGGATAGTAACCCACTTATAGTTGACAAAGCACCATGTCCACCACAGTACCCCCAAGAGCAGTTTGTAAAGCTACTGCGATTGCCCAACACGAAGACCACCACAGCTAACCCAAACTCCGTTTAAGCGAAAACAGCTTTCTCGGTCGATTCCGTAGCTATGGTCCATACTCCTTTGTTGTTGCATCCTTGTATTTACTCATACCAACTACTTTGAATTTGAAGGATCCATTGAAACTCCAATGGCGCATAGCAATATGTTTTAAACCTATTTCTTTAACTAGATTGTTCTTCTTGCTCTATGTTGATTTCAGTTTAAGTTGTATAAACAATTATGTTCTCATGTGATGCACATTACAAGTGCTGCCAATGTTGTGTAGTTTCTCACACTTATATTACATCTATGCTCTTTGTGTCTTAAAAATATATGAGTTGAACATGTCTCTATCTTGATTAGGGAACATAAACTAGAATGATATGACAATCACAGTGACCATAGTACATAGATATATGTTTGTTTCATCTGTTATCCTGTCCACCTTACTCTTGAACGGTTTACCAAAATGAGTTTATACTACAAGCTAAACTTGTGATGTATACTTGTTTCTCTTGTAGTATGCAAACAAAATATTGGAGAAGAGCACCCCACTATGCAATGGTAGAAAAGTAATGCAGATAAGGTTCAAGATAGTGAGACAACCTGTTGGTCTCCAAGAAAGGTGATAAGCGATCTTGTAGCGGTGAAAACCCCAGTCCTGCGTTGATGTAGTGTTGATTCTTGGCGATTACCGCTGGCAAAGCTCTTGAACTACTGCTGAATCACTTGGCTTCTTGATCGGCTACAAATGAAAGCATCGATCAGCTTGATCTGCGAAAGCCGAAGGGCGAGGAAATCCTGCGAGAATTCAGATCGTACTTTCTTGCAACAGCAAAGCTGGAGGATTTAAGCGCCAAACAAGAGAAGTTTAAGCTTGCTAAGCATCTTGCCGACATTATGGGTACCGGATATTGTTCCTTGAACTCTTACGAAGTGGTTCGATTCTGACTTGTTTTTTTTTGCGTTTATATCTTCTTTGTTCCCTATATTTACCTTTGGTGGCGAACTTTGATGCCCGATGGATGTAATATAATGTAATAGCCGTGATAGCCTAGCATAAGTTGCTTGCTTATTTATTTCCTTGTTGTCTTGTTTATTTGTTTGCTTGTAGTCGGTGAGTTCTTTTCCGCGGTTTGCTAGTGGCTGCAATAACCTATTTAAAACTAGGCCACAATAACAATGGGCTAATATTCTTGTAGTGACACTAGGCCTCCTGGGCCGTGAAAGCGATGGGCCTTCTAGGGCGTAGAAACAATAGGCCTTCTACGGGCCGTAGAAACAATGGGCCTTCTGGGCTGAAACAATGGGCCTTCTACGGGCCGTATCATATAATGGGCCTTATCGGGCCGTATGATCGATTGGCAAACATGGGCCAATAACGGTAGCATTATGGCCGTAAACGGGCTAAGTTGGAATCGTCCGTTCATGGGCCGACCATAACGGGCCATAGTTAATAGGTCGTGTTGATGGCCTATGAAAGCATTGGCATTAACGGACCACAAGCGGGCCGATTGTAACCAGCTGAATTTGGCCCTGGCAGAAAATAGCGATAACGGGCCGTAAGTAAATGATCTGAAATGAGCCCAGAATAAATGGGCTCTAAGAAGGCCAAAAGATAACAAATTTGAAGCTGCCTGGCCAATAATGGGCCCTAATGGGTATAAAGTGATACCTTTGTTCATTACGGGCCAGTTCCTCACCAGTAGTTAGGGGTAAAGTGATACCTTTGTTCATTGCGGGCCAGTTTCACCACGGTCCGTTAATAGGCCAAGAGTTACATAGGGCCTCATATGGGCGAAGGCGTCATGGGCCATACATGGGCGGTGGCAATTTGGAATCATATTGGATGGCAGATGGCCTTCAGGCCTAATTCGGATAGGAACGGGCCTTGGTTAGCGGTACGTAAATGGGCTATGCGAATAGGCGTTTACGAGCTTTCCATGGGCGACCCGCCACTATTTGACCAAGTCAAGCGGGCGGCCTTTTCACGGGAATGGGCCTCTATTGGGTCGTGCCATGTGTCGACGTATCATAGGCGCCTTACATGCAATGAGTGGATGACATCATCCCAAAGATGAGCCGACATGTTTCCTCCACCAATGATGATTTTACCGTGGAAAATCTCCATTAGTCGGGTCTATTAACAGGTTATCGGATCCAAAACCCGACCGATAGCTTAACGGTGTTCCGTTCGGTGGATGCCCGTGTGGTCACCCTTGAAAACATACATGCGGCGATTTATCGTCATGGAAGTGGACACTTCCGTGATGATAATGTCATGGAACACTTCTCGACGTACGGTATGACTATCTTGATTACATCATAAAATGCGTCATGGATGTACATGCATGACAAAATCGCGACCTCTTGTGACAAACACGTATCATCACGAGTGTATTTTTTGTACTGATATATACAGTATTGCGTTATGTTTACAATCAATTGACACACTTGGCATATGCACAACAAATAGAATGCACTGACATCGATAAGAACAAAGAAGCTACCTTTGGATTTGATTAAAATTCTCTCACATGCTCATCCTCAAGTGCAACTCCACCGAACAACATCTTCTATTTGCACCGGCAAGGAAATTAAAGAACCATTAGGAATGGAAACATATGAAATGACTATCTATAAAGCATGGTAAAACAACAAGAAATTGTCAAGCCTACCTCTGATACGGTACCAAATCCCACAAAATCATGTAAAAGTCACAATCACAAAAAGCAGGTTACAACTAGGATCTATGATAATTTTCTACTATGCACTAGTATTCTTTGGATAACTCGTCTAGCAAGATAAAATACAAGGATAACTCATCGGGTCTACAAGGCGAACTGCTTTGCAACCACAAAATCACAAGCCTCTAAAACACGGTGCCCATGTTCCTATTATTGTTTGTTAGTTCATTCATCGCCCTAGCATACGGATTCTATCTAACTAGATGATATGTGTGGCTTGGCGACAAAAGCAATCTAAGAATGTTCACGATACCTTACGGTTGACAAGGTCGACGCCCTCTTGTGCATCCGCATCTCAAACCGATCAGTGTTGGTACCTATTTTACCAAAAGGATAACATAGTTACACTCATTTACTTTCAAATCATCATAAGAAACTACAACCAGACAAGAGTAGCGGATGGTGATTTGTGATGGGCTGATGTCGAGTTTAAAAAGCTCGATTTTGAACATGAAATGTATCGAATAATCATATGAATCAACATTTGCTCAGCCCATCTACCAAGTGCAACTACTTCATCATTCTAGGTAAATTAAGATGTTAAATGACTAAAACTTTTCTTCTGGTTCGTGTCCCGCAAGGAAGCGCCAAGAGGACAAAATTGGCGTCCCTCAAAGTTGCCAACACCGGAAATCGACTTCCGATCTTTCATGGAGACCTTCATCGCTGCTGCTACCCGTTGTGGCAGGAATGACCTCGACCAGTTTGTTGCACCTTCGGTCCTCCACGGAAAAAAACTTCTAAGTCCCACCTTAAATTTGCCTCGGAATGCGGTGGTTTTTATGGACAAACTTAACGGGCTTAACCGAGCACTTTTGGATCCGTGGGGCGTTTATCGAACTTGATCTATCCTTGAACATGCTTTATTTGCCTTGAGAGAACTTTGCTCTTCATTGAATATATTTCATTGTTGTAAGTAGTATCCTTGAGGTGAAACTCCGATCGACTTGTCTTCATCTATCTTGCGGTAGAGATGGAGCCTGACTGGGACCTCGTCGTTCTTGGGTTGGGATGGACCGCATGTTGTACTTGTGGCGAAGCTCGAAGGAAAGGTAGCGATCGACCTGCACCTCGTCGTCCTTCGGATTAGGATGGACCGACGTTGTACTTGTGGCGAAGCTCGAAGGAGAAGGTACATCGACCTGCACCTCGTCGTCCTTGCGGTTGGGATGGACCACCGTTGTACTTGTGGGACTCGAAGGAGAAAGGTGATCGACTTGCACTCGGTCATGAATTAGGCGATACTTGGCTCGCTAAGCCCCAGTGGGAGTTGCTCTCCCTTTCGGTAGGATTTTATCCTTAGGCGAGCACGGGCTGCAGCTTAAGCCCGAGTGGGAGTTGCTCTCCACTCGGTAGGATTTTTATACTTGGCGACGGGCTGCAGCTAAGCCCAGTGGGAGGTTTGCTCTCCACTCGGTGGATTTCTATTACTTAGGCGAGCAGGCTGCAGCTAAGCCCAGTGGGAGGTTTGCTCTCCACTCGGTGGGATTTTATTAGGCAGCACTGGGCTGCAGCTAAGCCCCAGTGGGAGGTTTGCTCTCCACTCGGTGGGATTTTATGGTGTAGCTTTGAAGGAGAAGGTGGCAGTGACCGCACCTCGTGAGTCCTGAGCGTCCATTATTTTGGATGTTTAGGCGAATCCTTGGGCTGTTGCTAAGCCCCGGTGAGGCTGACTCTCCACTCGGTGGATTTAAATACTTAGTACTTGGACTGCGCTAAGCCCCAGTGGGGGCTGGCTCACCACTCGGTGGGATTTTGAATACTTGGCGAGTGCTTGGACTGCCTAAGCCCCAGTGGGAGGCTGGCTCACCACTCGGTGGGATTTTGAATACTTGGCGAGTGCTTGGACTGCAGCTAAGCCCCAGTGGGAGGCTGGCTCACCACTCGGTGGGATTTTGAATACTTAGCGAGTCTTGGACAGCTAAGCCCGGTGGGAGGCTGGCTCACCACTCGGTGGGATTTTAATACTTAGGCAGTACTTGGACTGCAGCTAAGCCCCAGTGGGAGGCTGGCTCACCACTCGGTAGGATTTTAAATACTTAGGCGGGATTAGCCTAAGCCCCAGTGGGAGGCGGCTCGCCACTCGGAAAGGATTTTTACAAACTTAGGCGAACGGTTGGCTAAGCCACCGAAATTTCAACAAAAGTAATAACAATCCTTGGGAAAATTATAACATTCTTGTCTTAGATAAACAAACTACAAAAGTACTTTTATTACATCTCAACAGTGAGTATTAAAGTATAAAAGGCGGAACAGCTCCGCATTCAAGCTCGAGGCTCGTCGATCTGGCGATCAACGTTGTAGAGATGATATGCTCCGTTGTGGAGAACTCTTGTGGCGATGAAGGACCTTCCCAAGTGGGGCGAGCTTGTGTGGTTTCTGTTGATCCCTCGGAGGACCAAATCTCCCTCTTGGAAGGCTCGACTCTTCACATTTCGGCATGGAATCGGCCAAGTCTTGCTGATAGATAGTCGGCGGATCGAGATCTCCTCTCCTCTTCAAAGTGTTGCATCTTGCGGGCTTGTTCCGCTTCTTCTTGAGTATAGTTGACTCGAGCGCATTGTGAAGCAGGTCACTCGGCGACTGCTTCACTCCATAGACCGGGAAGAATGGAGTTCTCCCGGTCGACCGATTAGGAGTGGTCCTCAATCCCAGCGATGGAAGTTGTCGACCCAAGCTCTGCTGCGTGCTTGAGATCACGCATCGGCCGTGGTTTCAGCCCTTTGAGAATGAGGCCGTTTCGCTTCTGCTTGTCCATTCGGGAGGATGAGCAAGCTGAAGCATAGTCGACCAGTGCCACTGAGGCGAAGGCTTTGAACTTGTCATTATCGAAGTTTGACCCATTGGTGATGATGCTATGCAGAACTCCATATCTGAATATCAACTCTCGATGAAGCGATAGCGATTGCATGCATCAAGGTTCTTGATGGGCTTGGCCGATCCACTTGGTGAACTTGTCATTGCTACTAGCAAATGGTGAACCGCTTACGCGTTCTCGGCGGTCCAATCATGTCTAATCCCCAAACAGCGAAGGGCGGCGAGTGGAATGGTCTTCAAAGGCTGGGCGGGCTTGTGTGACATGTTGGAATAGAACTGACACCCTTCACACTTGTCGACTATTTCTTTTGCCATTTCATTTGCTTTCGGCGGTAAAATCCCTTCGGTATGCTTTAGCCACAATGGTCGAGAAGGGCGCATGATACCACAGGTCCCAGTGGATATCCTCAAAATTATCGACCTTCTTACGGCGTGATACACTTCGGCGACTCGATCCGCTTTCTGTACAACTTGTCCTTTGATCCTTTGTAAAGGCCTTGGATCGGGACGATCATCGAACCTCTTCTTCATTCTCTGGGAGCTCTTTCCTTAGGATATATCGATTCACCCTGTCGATCGGGGTGATGACCCAACTTCCATAATCAGGTCGACCCGGCTGGGACCTCAACTTGATCGGATCATTGGCACTCTTTTCTGCGGGGCTTCTTACGTGAAAGGATCCTCCTGCCTGATGGTGCATGAATGTGCTCAAAAATACATTCTGGGAATGGCTTCCCTCTTGGACCCTATCTTCGCCAAATCATCCATACTTGATTTTTCGGCGGGGTATATGATGAAGCTCTAACCCCTCGAATTTCTTCTCGACTTTCTCCTGCATTACGTAACCTGTCATAGCCTTGGGCTTGACATCCTCCTTCATCACTTGATTAACAACCAGATCCAGTGAGTAGACCATAAAGTGACGGCCTGATGAAATGGCCATAACCCATACGGAGTGCTTCATATTACCTTCGTTGTTGGAAGAATCAAAGTGAATCGGAGAACATATTTGAGCTTATCTCCTCGAAACCAATACAACCCCTTTTGAACCGTTCACATCTTGGAACCATCGAAAAACATAGTCCGGTGCTCGAGTGAACTTGAGTCGGAGCTGCTGTTCAGTCCACTCGGCAGGAAGTCTGCTATTGCTTGGGACTTGATGGCTTTCTTTGCCTCAAATTTGATATCAAGGGAAGGAGTTCAATCGCCCATTTAGCCACTCGACCAATTGCATCTCTATGAAGAATTTCCGACAATGGGGTCGTGGCATTGTAATGGAATGATTAGAGAAATAATGAGCAACCTTCTTTGTGGTCATATAAATCCCATAAACAAGCTTGATAGTGAGGTATCTTTGCTTTGATGGAATTGACACTTGAAAGATAATAAATGGGCGTTGAACTTTGAAGGCTTTCCTTCTTCTTCCGTAGAAATGCTGATCTTGGCGACTTGTCTAGTGGCTGCAATGTAAAGCAACAAGGCTCTTTGCGGATAGGAACAACAAGCACCGGCTGGGTGGAGGCGAGCTTTTAGCGCAAAGCTATCAACACGGAGTCCACTCGAACTTGTCGACTTCTTCATCGGTCGGTAAAGAGGCAATGCCTTTTCACCGAGGCAAGAGATGAATCGACTTAAAGTGGCTAAGCATCTAGTAAGCTTCTGGACATCGTGCACAAGCACATGGCGCTTCATTCGGAGTATAGTGCCAACCTTTTCGGGGTTAGCATCGATTCCTCGCTCGAAGCGAAAACGGTAACTTTCCACGGGAACTCCAAATGTGCACTTTGATGGGTTAAGCGATATCATACCTCCTGAGATTGGCAAATGTTTCAGCAAGGTCATTCAACAGATGGAACCCTTCGTGACTTGACCACTATATCATCCATATCGTTTCCACATTCCGGTGATTTGGTGAGCAAACACTTGAATCATCCTCATGAATGTGGCTCCGACATTCTTGAGACGAATGGCATGGTGACATATGAAGCACCGAATGGAGTGATGAGCGCTGTTTTGATCTCGCCGGGTCCATCTGAGACGGATCTGATGGTACCCGAATAGGCGTCTAAAAAGACAACCTCTCACATCGCGGTTGAGTCGACTATTTGGTCAATGCGAGGAAGGAAATGATCTTTCGGGCAGGCCGATTGATATGCTTGAAATCGATGCACATGCATAGCGACTTGTCCTTCTTGGGGACCATGGCGACATTGGCGAGCCACTCGGGTGGTAGATCTCGGGATGAACTCTACCACTAAGGCCGAGCCTCTTCACCAATGGCCTTTCTCTTACGGGCGGACCGAAGATGTTCTTTAACGGTTTGACTTTTGGGTTGACTCGTGGGAGGTGCTCAGCCAGCCCCACAGGAACACCGGCATGTCGACTTCCATGCAAAGATGTCCCGTTCTCATGGAGGAGGCTGGATGAGCACTTCTTCCTATTTTGAGTCGAGTGTTGTTGAGATGTTGGTGAGCAGCATTGGGATGGTCGGGTGAATGTGAACCTGTTTACGTCTCACGGAATATTTGGAATCTTGACTCCGTGGCGAACTTCTTAGCTGCGCAACAAATCTTTCGGATCTTGATACTCTTGTATCTTACACCAACTAAGCATCGGCGATCTTAGAGCCCTTCGGAAGCACTCTTCCGCCTTCTTCCGATTGCCCGTAACGGTGATCACGCCCTTGGGCCAGCATCTTGATTTAAGATACACGTAACATGGTGGCCCATGAAGCGTGCATATCTGGCCTTCCCGAATAGCGTGATAAGCGCTCGGAAATCCACGACCTCAAAGGTCAACTTTTCTTTCGAAATGCTTGAATCACCAAAACTACATCAAGAGCAATTTGGCGAGTGACTCAGCCTTCTTTCCAGAATGACTCCGTGGAAGCTCATATTCTTCTTGTATGCGACATCGGAATGCCCATCCCTTTCAGCGTCTCTGCGTATATGTTCAAGCCACCACCATCCATCAGAACTTTGGTCGGTCGGTGCCTTCGACATTTGGGTCGACCCTGGCAACTTGCCTCCGGGGTGGCAATGTCGTCGGGTGATCGGACTGGTCGAATGTGATGGCGATGCAGGACCACCAGATAGTTAGGCGTCACGGGCGACCAAGTTCACTTCGATTGATAACCTTCAATCGACTTTTGCTGGCGTCGGCAAAAATCATCAGGATGGAATTGACCTAGGATATCCATCATCGCTGTCATCTTTGTCCTCAACTTTGCATCTCCTTATCCTTATCCTTGGGTTGTTTCCCTTGGAACTGCTGAATCAGAGCCGACCTTTGTCGAGTGGTATGTTTGGGTAAATGAGTTTACCCTCTTCATCTTTCTTCATGTGATGTGACATGGCAAATCCAACACGTCATTTCCATCCTGGTCTTTCACCTTCTTGGGGTTCCAAGGACCCTTGGGTTTCCCTTGAACTTTCCTAGGGTCTGACCAAGGCCTCTCAGGAAGCAGTGGCTCGGCTTTGCGCTTGTGCTTCCATGGAATTTCCTCCATGGCCTCATTAGTGGCGATTTGTATTACCACTCGGGCCGGTCCTCTTCTTCACCATTTGCATACTTGGTGGCAATCTCCATCATCCGACTCAGGTCATATCTCGGTTCGACCAATTTCAAACTCAACTCTCTTCTTGACACCTTCTTTGAAGGCACGGACTGGTGATCGGATACATTCTCAAGCGTGTGGTGCAAAGTGATCCACCTCTGGATATAATCTCTCAAAGTTTCACTCGACTTTTGCACAGTGCAACTCCGTCAACCCTGCTGGTGCGCAAGTCCTTCAAATGTCCGACAAACACTCGGGCAAGATCTTCCCAAGTGTAAATCTTTGGGTGCTAAGCGTTCAACCACGCTCTGCTGAACCCTCCAACATAAGGGCAAATGCTTCATGGCTACCTCATCGTTGCCGCGCCGATCTGAACAGCCACTCGGTAATCTTCAAGCCAAGTGTCGGGCTTGGATTCACCATGAACTTCTTGACTCCGATCGCCAACCTGAAGTTGGGAGGAATCACCTGACTCGATGGCTCTGCTTTGAAACACTCGGCTGAGACATGAACTCTGCTGCTGGAGGAACATCTCTTCATGGCCTTCTCGGTGAGCTCTGTTCTGTCGACCAAACCTTGAGCGATAATAGATCTCGCATCAAAGCCTGGTTCCACAGGTCATTGGAACTCTTAGCCCAACTTTCTTGGCGTCGTAGATCCTGCTGCCGAGGGCGTATGATCCACCCCTTGGGGAGGAGTGGGCACTCGGCGTCGATCATTGCGATCGAATCGGTGCTCATATTTCCATGGCTCTTGTCGATCATCACGCGGCCCCCGTTCCTCAGCCTCGGGCGATCTCGGACTATGGGCGACTGGACTGATCTGGCGACGGATCGTGTGAATCCTGTTCCGGTGATCTGGTGAGTTTTGGTCTCCTGCCCCGGAGCAGATCTCGATTTGTAGCAAACCTCTACCGCCTCCTGGGAAGGTGAATTGACTCGCTATCTTGGCGGTGCTAAATTCTGAATCGAATTGATATACCTGAGTTGGTGGTGGAAGACTGGCGTCTGGATTCTAGAACCCTTGTGCGCTTCGTTGAGTACTGCTGAAGGTTCTCGGTCGAGTGCGCTCAGCCAGTTGCCAGGCCGCATCCTCCAAGGCACGAGCCTCGGGGTTTCTCCAACGATAGGAGTGTGAAGCGCATCCATGTTCCGGTGAGCTCCTCCTCGAAGCGAAGTGAGGGGCTCGGGCAGGTACTCTTCATGGGCTTGCTCGGATCGCCTCCACCGTCACCTCCGTTGGTCGGGTGAATCCGGGGGACTGCATGGTCCTCGACCATCGAACCTCTGCCCGGGCACTTCTCATCGGCCGATCTCTGCGACGGTCGGGGTCGAAA
>JAHIAM010003045.1:0-23399 GCA_021605205.1 Aegilops longissima
CCCGGACGTGGGTGCGTGGAGAGGGTGGTGGTCCTGACTGACAAGGAAGTGCCTCCTTATTACGGAAAATAATGATTCCTCCACGCAGTGGGACCCTGCATGGGCCCTTGTATTTCACGGAAAAACATTTTCCGCTGTTCTTAGGACCCACCGAGCTTCATCTTCGCATGCAAGGAAGTGCGTCGAGCAAAAAACGATTCGCCCCATTTGCTAGACCCACCAGCTACACCTTCACACGCAGGAAGTGCGTCCGGGCAAAAAACAATTCCCCCGACCATTTGGGACCCACGGCTACATCTTACCGCAAGGAAGTGCGTCCAGGGAAAAAACGTTAGCCCACATGCTGGGACCCTTGCTCCATCTTACGCAAGGAAGTGCACGCGGTCGGGACCCACCTGGTCGAGCGTCGTAGCTTCAATTCGTGACGATGTGCTACATCTTGGTGGTTGTAAGCGGCGCCGTGTCGTAAGTGGCGGCCGGTAGCATCTACGTACATAAGCGGCGAGTGCAAAAAGAAAATAAGACCCGCTATGTGTACATCTGGCGGGGTCTCGAGCATACTCGCGCGTCGTCGCCAGGGCTCGTGTACATGGCTGGGTGGAACGGA
Organism: Aegilops longissima; assembly: GCA_021605205.1. Taxonomy (NCBI): domain Eukaryota; kingdom Viridiplantae; phylum Streptophyta; class Magnoliopsida; order Poales; family Poaceae; genus Aegilops; species Aegilops longissima. Next base: position 608 of record JAHIAM010003045.1, read on the forward strand.
GAAACATCATCGTCGTGTATTCATGGGGAGAGCAGCGAGTGCGTTGTGTTCATGGGGGAACGGAGAATGTCGTGTTCATCGGGAGACAGGAATGCATCGTGTTCATCTGGAGACAGCGCAGCGTGGGAGCCAACCGGCTTGGGCGGAACATCGCGATGGAAGCGAGGCCGGCATACCGCTGTGGAGAAATGGACCTTCTACATTGGAGCAGGGGTCTGTTGATCGGAAGGGTGTGGCGTCGCATAAATGGAGAAAGCGGACATCCTACGGTTGAAGCAGGGTCTGTTGATCGGGAGGGTGTGGCATACCACAAAGCGGAGAAGCGGACCTCCTACGTCCAAGCAGAGTCTGTTGATCGGGAGGGTGTGGCGTACCTAAAGCAGAACGGACCTCCTACGGTCCAGCAGGGGTCTGTTCGCCGGGAGGGTGTGGCGTGCCTAAGCAGGACTCCACGGATGAGTGTTCATCTCCACCGTCGACCTCCTCCGGCCTCCACGGGCTACCGTCGACCTCCTCCGGCCTCCATGGGCTCCTATTCATCCAGCCTCCACCGCGCTACTCCACAAGCTCTTGTTCAACCACCCCTCCACCATCTACTATTCATCCAGCCTCCACACCACGGGGTCTGTTCAACCACCCTCCACAGGCACCCCTCCATTGTCTCTGTTCATCCAGCCCTCCACACCACGGGGTCTGTTCAACCACACCTCCACGGCACCCTCCTTGTCTACTCTTCATCCAGCCCTCCACCACACCAGGGTCTTGTTCATCGAGAAGCGCCAGCTCTTGTTCATCCAACCCCCCAACGCTCCTTTGTTCATCCCGGCTGCATCGATCGGCTTGATTAGCGATCTGAAGAATCGCTCGATAAGAGTTCGATTAACAACCATCGATCGATCGCTCGGGTTCGATGTAGCAGTAGCTTTGATTATTGTCCTTTCGGGTTCAGATTAGAAATGACGCCTCGCTCGGGATTGATTAGAGCCAACGTGTAGCGCCCTCGATTCAATGGTACACTAATCATGCACGCAAATGTATACGATCAAGATCAGAGACTCACGGGAAGATATCCCAACACAACTCTACAAATAAAATAAGTCATACAAGCATCATAATACAAGCCAGGGGGCCTCGAGGCTCGAATACAAGTGCTCGATCATAGGCAGGAGTCAAGCAGGAAGCAACAATATCAAGTCTGAGACATAAGTTAAACAAGGTGCCATAAGATGGCTAGCACAAAATTGAGATCTGGATCGTAAGACGGGCAGGCACACTGCAGGGATCCTCCTAGAGTCACTCCAATGGAGGTAAATCGGTGGGCTGCCGCGTAGTAGTAAGGCGCCTCGAGTAGTAGATAAATAAGTGGCGGTGGCGTGGGATCACAGGCTCCATCGATGCGATTACAGCAATCCCGAGTAGAGATAAGGAGAAGGGGAACAAAGGCAGCAGTGAGTACTCATCAAAGTACTACTTAAACAAGGAGCTACACAACATATGCATGGATATATGTGTAAAGGCCATATCAGTGGACTGAAGCTGCGAAATGCCGAGAATAAGAGGGGAAAGCTAGTCTTAACGCAGACTACGCTTCGGACAGCCGATGCAGCCTTGAGAAGAAGGACAGCGGAAGTCCTCAAGTAACAACATATAGTAATAATCCTACAGCAATCCCACGCTCCATAACCTGACTGGAGAGGCGACCACCGGTTTATGTCGGCACTTGGAAGGGTGTGTTTTATCAAGTATCCGGTTCTAGTTGTATGCCATAAGCTCAAGGTACAACTCCAAATCGTCCTGATACAGAAGATCCTGGCTATAAAGATAAGATTAACTTCCTGGGATTGCACCATCTTACAATACAGCAGTGATCATTTAGTCGGACACACTTTCAGGGTCATGCGGTAGTGTAAGATCAACACGTCGCAGCCCACCTAGGCTGTGAGAGAGAGAGCCCGACAGCGGTCTAAACCTAAGCGGGGTCAGGGCCCACTCCGCGAAGCACACACCGCGTTCTTGCGGCAGGCCAGCAGACCTAGCCTAACAGTTCCAGTCCAATCACGTAGCGCTTTCTAAAAATCGGCCAGCGTCAAAGTGCTTGGTGATACCACGTAGCAGGATACCCATAACTACTCCCGCGTAGATGGTTGGTCTTGTATAAGCTTCATTAGCCAACCCGGATCGGAATACCAAGACCTCGTTAAATGCGTGTTAAGTAACCGCGAGCGCCGAACGAGGCAGGCCCACCTCTCTCTAAGCGGTCTCAGCACGCCTGCTTGCGCTCATTCAATGATCCACTCGCGAATTGCTCCATCAGTAGACCGACTTTAGTCTCACATGTATCATGTATAAGTATATAGTATGATATATATACAAGTGATGATCTCGAGTGATCACGGCCGAATCAATATAGCATAAGCAGACGAGATGAAAGGTAAGACCCACGGATAAATGAACTAGCATCCTATACTAAGCATATAGGATTGCGGTAAAGGTAACATGAGAAGTTACAAGACCCGAGCCATGCAATGATATGAGATTATCATGATAACAAGCTATACTACTCTAATGCAAAGCGAGTAGATAAAAGTAAGCGATATCTGGTGATCGAGGGGGCTTGCTGGTTGCTCAGGCAAGAAAGAGGGTCTCGTCGACTGTTGTCTCGAGCTGGCAGTCTGTTGTCGGTCGTCGTCGTCTGCGAGAAGAGAAGGGGAAAAGCAATGAATACTACGATAGCAGGATGCATAACGATGCATGACATGCCAAGCGATGCTAAGCGTGCCCTAACGTTAGTAAGAAGTATCTTGGTTTGAGAAGCATCAGGGAAGTTATCCGGTCTCAGAGACGTCTGTCGGAACGGATGAGCCGGAGGAGAAAGTTCTGAGGTTTGATAGGTTAGAGGCGTGTGGTGGTGGACGAGCAGATGCGTGTCAAAATCGTCTCGTCGTTACGAGCAACTTTCATGTTGAAATTATTTTAATCGGGATTACGGTTAAAAGTTATAATTATAAAAGGTTTTATTAATTTACGGAATTTTTATTAATTATTTAATTAATTTCGAAATTGCATTTGTAACATCAGCATGATGTCATCTTTAATCATCGACCAACAGGGTTGACTAGAGTCAGCCACGCCGAGGTCCCACATGCTCCATGCTATAGCCTAATTAACCTAATGGGGTTAATTAATCTTGAATTAATTAAGTTAACTAATGATTGGTGCTAATTAATTTAGAATTAATTAAGCTTAATTAGTACCAATTAATTAATTAATGATTGGGGTTAATTAATCCAGATTAATTGGTTCAATTAATTACCCAATTAATTAGCTATTGATTAGGTATAACTAATCAGAATTAATTAGATTAATTAATTATTCAATTAATTAATTAATTAGTTATTTAGTTAATTAGTTTAATTCATTTTTAATTCATTTTTAATTCATTTTAATTTCATTTTTTAGATTACTGTTTTTAATAAAACATCTTTTTTTTAGATTTTTGGGGGTGGGCCCCAGTGTTGATGCTGATCTGGCGCCAAGCAATTTGTGGCGCCCATAAAAGTGCTAGTGCGCCGAGCAGAACACGACCGGCCGGAGTCGAGCCAGCGACCAAGCCCGGACAGGCGTGAGGCGTGGCTGAAACCAGGCCCGCGCCCTCCGGCGGCCTTGTGTAGAGTATGACGGAGGCAGTTCATGAGGCTGGTGAAGGGGATCAGGAGGTTGATGCATGTCTGCAGCGGAGAAGCCGAATCGGAGGAGGAGGCAGGGGCTCGGGGTGGCGGAGCCAGGGAGGGCCAGGACGGAGGAAACTACAGGCCGGCCTAGCCGAGGCCGAGCCGGAGAGGAGAGGAGGAGCTCGAGGCCTCCTGGGGAGTATCGTGAAAAGTCTCGGGCGCGTCGTGGTGTAGAGTCGAGGTGCGTCGACAGAGGCGGCCCGAGGCGACAGAAGCGGCCCGTGAGTGGAAAGTCAGTGAGTCCGGCGTCAGGCCTTGAAACGGACCAAGACCCTGTGACCGGTGCTGATGCTTCGAGTGGCGGAGGAGGGCGTCCGTGGAAGGAGGAAGGAGGACGGCCCAGGGGCCGGGGGGGCGGCGGAAAATCGCGACGGGGAAGCGGTCGGTGGCGCTTGACCGATCTAGATCGAGGTCGGGGACGGCGAGGAGGCGAGCGAGGAGTGAGGCGGTGGCTAGGGTTGGCCATAGAGCGGGAGTTTTCTGGTGAGGCGAGTGGGCCGTGGGCGACCCGAGGGGGAAGGAGATGGGCCAAGGGGAGTGGGGAGGGGGCAGTAGTGGTGGGGTGGAGGTTTATCCCCCCCAGGTTATTTATTATTTATTTTTCTTTCTTTTGTTTCTGTTTTGGTTTATTTTAAATGCTAGGCATTTTCTAAAAATGTGGTTACTTCACCACAATTGCCTTTGTAATATTAGTAACCACCGAACATTTTTTTAATTTTTGAAAACTTTTATTGTTAATTGTAATTTGAATTTGAATTTGACGGTTTGGATTATTGCGAGGTTAATGCTTGATGTCGGGATGGCGTGGCATGATTAGCGAGGATTCTGTAGCAAGATTATCCAGGTGTTACAAATCTCCTCCACTACAAGAAATCTCGTCCAGATTTAGGAGGTAGAAGAAGCAGTCGCGGGGTATTCATCTCGAAGGCGATCCTCGCGTTCCCGGTGGCCGTCTTGAAGTGATTGACCACTTTGGACTTTGAGAATTTGATACGCCTTACGTGGTGCGGCGTTCACAGTCGAAATGCGGACGGATGCTCTTTATAGGAGAGGTCTGTTGCAATTGAGCACTTCATGGTCCTTTTCTGGGATTGGGTCTTTAAAGCAGCGTCGGAGTTGGGACACGTGGAACACATCGTGAACACGAGAAAGGTTGACGGAAGCTCGGTTGATAAGCCACTTTCCACGCCTTTCGGAATAGTGAAAGGGCCAATATAGCGAGGCTAACTTGCCTTGATCCGGTGAGCACCCTTCATTGGTGTAGCGAAGATAGGCCTTTTCGCGAGTTGATAGACCATGTCTTTGTGATAGCGGTCATAATTACTCTTTTGGCGCCGTTAGCGGTCTTGAGATTCTCGCGAATAATGCGGACTTGTTCTTGACATGTTGGATAATATCCGGACGAAGAGTGGGCGTTCCCGATTTGACCAGTTCGGAGGGTTCGGCACTTTCGTCCATATAACACCGAAGGGGCCATCTTGAGACTAGCTTGATAGCTATTATTATAAGAGAACTCAGCATCGGAGAGATTCCTCCATTTCTTGCCGAATGAGACAACACAAGCTTCGAAGCATGTCTTGAGAATTTGGTTGACACGTTCAACTTGCCCTTGAGGCTGCGGATGGAAGCGATCTTGAAAGATAAATGAGTCCCCATAGCTTCTTGAAACTTGCCGGAATCTTGAAGTGAATAAGCTGCCACGGTCGAGCGATAACGATTGGAATACCGTGAAGTGAAACAATTCTGGACATATAGAGCGTTGCAAGGTGGCTAGCGGTGATCGTTTCTTTGACCGTAGAAAATGTGCAACTTTAGAAGGCGGTCGATAGCGACAAGAATAGCATCATTACCTTTACTGCGATTTGGGAAATCCGATGGCGAAGTCCATTTCAACATGGTCCCATTTCCATTCGGGAATAGAGATAGGTTCTGAGTTCAGGAGGCCTTTGATGTTCTGCTTTGATCGGCTGACATCGTCACATTCAGAAACATAGCGAGCAATGTCTTGCTTCATATTAGACCACGAATCTCGTGAATGTCTTGATACATCTTTGTACTTGCCGGGATGGATACATAGAAGGCGTATCATGAGCTTCTTTCATAACCTTAGAGTCATATTCAGGTTTTCCTTCTTACACGGCACCACTAAGCGGCCTTTGAAGTACAAAGGCGCCATCATCGCAATAGTGAAGGATGAGGATTTCCTTTTTGATGTCTTGTTTAATCTTGTAGACTTAGTCAAATCCTGCATTGTCTTTATGGTGCCTAGAGATCGGGTTCAACAGCCCGAGGTAAGAGGAACCTGGGGAACAACACGGAGATTCATCTTGCGGAACTCGGAGGAGGAGCGAAGTGCACGGAGGAACAATATGGAGGTTCAGCTTTCTGAATTCTTCAACAAGTGAGGCTGAACTTTGTGAACACGAAGGTGGTTGCGAGAATTTCTTGACTCAAGGCATCGGCCATTACATTAGCCTTGCTGGCGTATAGGAAATACCCAAATCAAAGTCTGCAGTCTCCATCCATCTCTGCGACGGAGGTCAGGTGCAGCTGAGTAAGCAGATACTTGGACTTTGGTGGTCGGTGAAGATCATAGCGATTACCGAGAAGGTAATGTCATGCCTGCTTTAGCGCATGAATGACAGCAGCAAGTTCGAGGTCGTGAACTGGGTAGTTCTCCTCGTGAGGCATAATTGTCGAGAGGCATAAGCAACCACTTTGCGCTCTTGCATTAGGACACCGCCTAAACCTTGTGAGATCGTCGCGATAAATGTGAAGTCCTTCTTAATGTCGGGGAGGAGCTAGCCTTTGGGGCAGTTGTCAACTTGTCTTTGAGTGCACAGAAACTTTCCGACATTATCATCCATTGGAACTTAGGCCTTTATACAGCAGTTAGTGGAGGCACAGCAATCTTGGAGAAGTTCTCGGCGAATCAAGCGGCAAATTTGGCGAGACCGAAAACTTCCGACTTATGCCGCGTTCTTGGAGGTCAATCGAGAATAGCTTGAACTTCGTTCGGGGTTGGCAACAATACCATCCTTAGAGATGACATGTCCAAGATAGGTTACTTAGGAAGCGAGAATTCACACTTGGAGAACTTGGCATAGAGTTGATGCTCTCGTAGCTTTTCCGCACAAGGCGAAGATGTTCAGCATGTTCTTCTTCATTCTTGGAATAGATCAGGATATCATCCGGATAAACCACGACGAACTTGTCGAGGTAATCCATGAATATATAGTTCATCGAGGGAGAAGGTGGCTGGAGCATTGGTTAAGCCGAAAGACATGGCCGGTGTACTCGTATGAACCATAACGAGTCACAAATCGGTCTTGGGATATCCTCCTCACGAACACGGATCTGGTGGTAACCCAACCTCAAGTCGAGTTTGAGAACAGCGTGAACCAGCCAATTGATCATAAAGATCGTTGATCCGAGGAAGGATACTTATTCGAATGGTAGCTTGATTTATAGGTGGTGATCTGGACCAATCGGTTTGTCCCATCCTTCTTCTTAACAAAGAGAAGGTGCTCCCCAAGGAGAGCAACTTGGGCGAATGAAACCGCTTTGAAGAGATTTGTCGATTTCCTCCTTTAGTTCAAGGAGTTCATCGTTGGCATCTTGTAGGGGCGCTTGGCTATAGGAGTGGTGCACTGGTTTCAAGTCGATGGCGAATTGACAGCTCTAGCGAGGAATCCTGGAAGTTCTTGAGGAAGAGCGTCTTGGAAATGTAAGCAGCGAGGAATGTTTTCAATTCCCTCGAGGGTGCGGCGTTCAATGCATTCAATGCATAGAGCCTTGCCTCGGCATTTTGAACGAACGAGCATTGTAGCTCACTATTTCATCGAGAAGGGTGAAAGCGGATGGGCGGTCTTAGTGGCGCAAGCGATTGGGCGCGTATGCGCTTTCAACCAATCCATTCGAGAATGAGGTCAATGCTACAAGACTTCAGCACGATAGGAGAGACAAGAATTCCATTCCTTGATTTCAGGGGCGTCATTGCAAATCATGGAAGTCCGAGCATTGGCCAGCGGGTGTGTACTAATAGTGAAGCATTCATGTCTTCACTTTTAATGCCATGCATGAATGCAAAATCTTGAGACATGAATGAATGTGATGCCCCGAATCGAATAAAGCAGATCGCAGTCTGCTGAATTCTGAGAGTGCACCCATCACGATGGCAGGCTGGTCTTGAGCTTCGTTCGGTTCAACGTGGTTGGCCTGAGCTTGCCCATAAGACTTGCGGTGTTGTTGCGGTTACTGGTTGTTTCCACGGCTGTGTTTGGAAGGGCGATTGATTACGGTTCTGGTTGCATTCTCTATGCGGTGCCACTGGCTGTCCACTTTGAAGCATAAGCCATTATTGGGGTGTGGGAGCAGGAGCTTGGTGGTGGTGCTGGAAGCTTGGCTGCTTAGTTGTGCGAGCGAGGTGTAGCATAGATTACGCTTTGAAGCGAGGCATTAATTTGGTACATCTTGTTGGGAATCCATATCTTGCGCCTGCGAGGGCGGGCCGAAGATGAGCCCGTGTCGCAGTTGCGCTGTTAGAGCTCTGGTATTCCTGCAGACCGGTTTCGACATTGATAGCTTTGTTCACCAAGGTGGCGAAATCAGCAAAATCGTGCACTAGAAGTCGAGCTTGATGTCGACTTGAAGACCATCACGGAACTTCTCTGTCTGCGTGCATCGGTTGCAATATCCTCTTGACATAGCGAGACAAGTCCAGAACTCTGTTGATAAACTTCAGCATCTTGTTGCCAGGTGAGGTTGCGGAACTCACGCTTCTTCGGTCCATGACCCCTTGAGGATGAAGCGGCACTGCGGAAGCAGCACAGAAGTCGGCCGGTGATGAGTGTTCCAAGCTGGCGGAGTAAGGCGGTGGCTGTCCCACCATTGAGCTGCGGGTCCCGGGGAAGAAGAAGCAAAGGTGACATAGCTGGCGGGGGCTACATCAGCGAGACTCCATCTCATAGGTGATGTCAGGCCGAGTCATCGACATCCGGGGCTGAGTTGAGCTGCGGTAAATGCTGGGGTTGAGTATGAATTCTGCGAGTTGTCCCGTTTGGGTCTTTGGTGCGTGTTAGGGGCGAGGCTGAGCCATCATATTCTCCATGAGCTGGCGATTCATCTCAAGCTGTTGGACCATACCGGCCATGTACTCGAGGCGGTGGTGGGAAGTTGGCACCACCACGACTGCTTTGAGTCTAACCATCTGCTATTATATAACGAGGTAGTTCAGCATTTGAAATTTAAGCAAAGAGGCAGGAATCATTCATGATGAAACATGCATAGAAAGTAGCATGATGGGAACTACATAGTAGTTGGCATATCTTACAAAAGAATCATGCAAAGAGTTCGATACATAGAGTCGATTACATAGACTACTACATCATAAGCGGCACCACGGGCTCATGGCGAATACCATCAAATGCTAACAAGCAAGTCTACATCAGTCCACCAGCAGTCACTGCGAGGTGGTAGGCTGTACTTTGGTGATAGTGCGGCGGTGGGTAGTCCTCCGTCGGTGACACAGGGGCCCATGGATACTCGGTGCTGAATCCGGCGTCAGGTGGCGAAAAGGGCCAAGTGCGGGAGGTAGCCTCCCGTCGGCCAACCAACACCTGGGGCATCCACGGTCTGGCGGGGTAGATCGCGGAAAGCAGCAGTTCTCGGAGCGGACAAAGGGTGCATCAAGCGTCGGAGCGCGGTAGAGAGTCTTGGCGGGTGATGTACAACTTCGTGTGAAGAGCTCGGTTAGCTCGATCCAGCCCATCGGCATGCAGAACAAAGTTACGATGGTGAAAAGGCTCTCTGGTGACGATGGTGTAGGCAGCGTGTAGTAACCCTCCTCACCAACATCGAACCCAGCGATAGCAATGTACACGAAGGGGGAGGTGTCAACTCTCGATACTACTTGCGAAGGCGTGTCGGTCACGGCATAAACAGCATCGTGGACTGCCATATCGATGGTCACTCCAGCACCATGTGCGATTATGCACCTGATGATGGTGGACTCATACTCGAGTAGAGGTTGAGCCGATGGCTTGTGATCTGCTCTGGTTGTGATCTTTTGGTACTCCTCATAGGCGGTGTACTCGGGGTGCCGATAACCAGATAGGTCATCATCTCGGCTAGCTTTTGCACATGATCCGAGCACCAATAACCGTCGCGTGGCGCCACGACACGCCTCGTGGGTTCCATACGAAAACAAAGGCGTTTCAAAGGAGTCAAATGTGCGGTGTGGAAATTGCTCAAATACAATTCCAAAACAACTTGGCGGCTATATCAACTTTGGGGTGAATCACGGTCACGGGATCCTATTGATAGTTAGTAAAATCGTTTAACCCAGTGAAGACAGTTCGAGTCGGTAAAGGTCGAGAGTACAAAAGATCCCTAGTACCACCCGATGGCGGCGTGGGCCGTAAGGCACACAGCCAAGTTAGTAAGAGTTTTTTGCAATGTCTATGAAGGAAATATGCCCTAGAGGCAATAATAATGTTATTATTTATTTCCTTATATCATGATAAATGTTTATTATTCATGCTAGAATTGTATTAACGGAAACATAATACATGTGTGAATACATAAACCTACAGTGTCACTAGTATGCCTCTACTTGACTAGCTCGTTAATCAAAGATGGTTATGTTTCCTAACCATGAACAAGGAGTTGTTATTTGATTAATGGGATCACATCATTGGTTGAATGATCGATTGACATGACCCATTCCATTAGCATAGCACCTGATCGTATAGTTTGTTGCTAGTGCTTTTCTTCATGACTTATACATGTTCCTATGACTATGAGATTATGCAACTCCGTTTGCCGAGGAACACTTTGGGTGCTACCAAGCGTCTGGCATGGCTGGGTGATTATAAAGGTACATTACAGGTGTCTCGAAGGTACATGTTGGGTTGGCATATTTGAGATTAGGATTTGTCCTCCGATTATCGAGAGGTATCTCTGGGCCCTCTCGGTAATGCACATCACATAAGCCTTGCAAGCATTGCAACTAAATGTGTTAGTTGTGAGATGATGTATTACGGGCGAGAAAGAGACTTGCGATGTGAGATTGAACTAGGTATTGGATACCGACGATCGAATCTCGGGCAAGTAACATACCGATGACAAAGGGAACAACGTATGTTGTTATGCGATCGACGATAAAGATCTTAAGTAGAATATGTAGGAACCAATATGGGCATCCAGGTCCGCTATTGGTTATTGACGAGAGAGGTGTCTCGGTCATGTCTACATAGTTCTCGAACCGTAAGTCCCTTGCAACAACGTTTGATGGCGGTTATTATGAGTTTATATGATATTGATGTACGAAGGTTGTTGAGTCCGGATGAGATCACGGACATGACGAGAGTCTCGAAATGGTCGAGACATAAAGATTGATATATTGGAAGCCTATGTTTGGACTCAGGAATCACTCCGGGTGAAATTGGGAATTTCTGGAGATGCAGGAGGTTACGGAACCTCCGAGAGTCAATGGGCCTTGATGGGCCTTAGTGGAAAGGAGAAAGGGGCCCAAGTGCTGGCGCACCTTCCCCTTCCTAGTCCTATTAGGACTAGGAGAAAGAGTGGCCCCCTCTCCCTTCCCTTGGCCAATCCTAGTTGGACTAGGATTGGGGGAGAATCCTACTCGGTGGGAGTAGGACTCCAGCCAGCCCTTGGTGGCCAACCAGCCCCTCCCTTCCCTCCTTTATATCTGGGAAAGGGCACCCCATGACACACAAGTTGATCATTGAGATCGTTCCTTAGCCGTGTCGGTGCCCCTTCCACAAACTACACCTCGAATATACCGTTGCGAGCTTAAGTGCGAACCCTGCGTGATGGAACATCATCATCGTCACTGCGCCGTCGTCTTGTGAAACTCTCCCTCAACACTCGGCTGGATCGGAGTTGAGGGGCGTCATCGAGCTGAGCGTGTGCGAGAACTTCGGAGGTGCCGTCGTTCGGTACTTGGATCGGTTGGATCGGGAAGAAATGCGACTACTTCCTCTCGTTGCGTCAGCGCTTCCGTTGCTGGTCTCTGAGTGCGTAGACAACACTCTCATCTCGTTGCTATGCATCACCATGGTCTTGCGTGATCGTGGGAAATTTTTGAAATTACTCGTTCCCCAACGGTGGCATCGAGCCTGGTTTTATCGCGTTGATGTCATATGCAGAGTAGAACACAAGTGAGTTGTGGGCGATACAAGTCATACTACCTACCGGCATGTCATACTTTGGTTCAGCGGTATTGTGAGATGAAGCGGCCGGACCGACATTACAGCGTGCGCTTCTGCGAGACTGGTTTCACCGCTGTGAGCACTTTCGTTGCTTAAAGGTGGTGGCGGGTGTCTGTCTCTCTCACTTTAGTTGAACGAAAGTGTGGCCTTGGTCCTTGAGAAGGTTAAAGCGGAGTCTATTTGAGAAATATCGTTGTGGTTTTGATCGTAGGTAAGAGCGGTTCTTGCTCAGCCCGTAGCAGCCACGTAAAACTTGCAACAACAAAGTAGAGGGCGTCTAACTTGTTTTTGCAGGGCATGTTGTGATGTGATATGGTCAGGCGTGATGCTATATTTTATTGTATGAGATGATCATGTTTTGTAACGAGTTATCGGCAGCTGGCGAGAACCATATGGTTGTCGCTTTATTGTATGAAATGCAAGCGCCATGTAATTGCTTTACTTTATCACTAAGGAGTAGCGATAGTCGTAGAAGCAATAGTTGGCGAGGCGACAACGATGCTACGATGGAGATCAAGGTGTCGCGCCCGGTGGCGATGGTGATCATGGCGGTGCTTGGAGATGGAATCACAAGCACAAAATGATGATGGCCATATCATATCACTTATATTGATTGCATGTGATGTTAATCCTTTATGCATCTTATCTTGCTTTGATTAGCGGTAGCATTATAAGATGATCCCTTACTAAATTATCAGAAGTGTTCTCCACAGTATGCACCGTTGCGAAAGTTCTTCGTCTTTGAGACACCGCGTGATGATCGGGTGTGATAGGCTCTACGTTCAAATACAGCGGGTGCAAAACAGTTGCACCGCGGAATACTCAGGTTATACTTGACGAGCTATGCATATAAGATATGACCTCGGAACACGGAGACCGAAAGGTCGGCGTGAATCATATAGTAGATATGATCAACATATTGATGTTCACCATTGAAACTACTCCATCACGCGTGATGATCGGTCATGGTGTAGTTGATATGGATCACGCAATCACTTAGAAATTGGAGGATATTTTTCTAAGTGGGAGTTCTTAAGTAATATGATTAATTGAACTTAAATTTATCATGAACTTAGTACTGATAGTATCTTGCTTGTCTATGATGTGTAGATAGATGGCTCGTGTTGTTGTTAGTTGAATTTTAATGCGTTCCTTGAAAGCAAAGTTGAAAGATGATGGCAGCAATTACGGAATTTGGGTCCGTAACGAGGATTATCCTTATTGCTGCACGGAAGAATTACGTCCTGGAAGCACCGTTAGGTGCAGGCCTGATGCAAGGGCTGCGCCGAAGTTATGAGCGTCTGGCAAAGCAAAGCTGATGACTACTCTATAGTTCGATGTGCCATGCTACGGCTTAGAACCGGGACTTCAGCGTCGTTTTGAACACCATGGGGCATATGAGATGTTCGGGGTTGAAGTTAATATTCAGCGAATGCGGATTGAGAGATATGAAGTCTCAATAAGTTCTATAGCTGTAAGATGGAGGAGAAGCAGTTACTGTCGGTGAGCATATACTCGAATGTGCGGATATAACAATCACTTGATTCAAGCTGGGAGTTAATCTTCCGGATGATTGCGTCATTGTGAAATTCTCCAATCACGCCACCAAGCTACAAGAGCTTCGTGATGAACTATAATATGCAAGGGATGACCAAAACAATGCGAGCTCTTGGCGATCTTTGAAAGCAGGAGGTAGAAATCAAAAGGAGCATCAAGTGTTGATGGTTAACAAAACCACTAGTTTCAAGAAAAGGCAAAAGGAAAGAAAAGGAAACTTCAAAAGAAGCGGCAAGCAAGTTGCTGATCAAGAGAAGAAACCAAGTCTGGTCCTAAACACTGGCCGAGTGCTTCTATTGCAAAGCAGGCTGGTCCTTTGAGCGGAACTGCCCCAAGTATTTGGCGGATAAGAAGGATGGCAAGGTTAACAAAGGTATATGTGATATACATGTTATTGATGTGTACCTTACTAATACTGTGATGCACTGGGTATTTAATCTTGGTTATTGCTAATATTTGCAACTCGAAGCAGGGACTACGGATTAGCGAAGATTGGCTAAGGGCGAGGTGACAATGCGGCGTGGGAAATGGTTCCAAAGTCGATGTGATCGCGATGACGCTACCTCTACATCTACCTTGGGATTAGTATTAGACCTAAATAATTGTTATTTAGTACCAGCGTTGAGCATGAACATTATATCTGGATCTTGTTTGATCGAGGCGGTTATTCATTAAATCAGAGAATAATGGTTGTTCTATTTATATGAATAATATCTTTTATGGTCATGCACCATTGAAGAATGGTTTGTTTTACTTAATCTTGATAGTAGTGATACACATATTCATAATGTTGAAACCAAAAGATGCGAGTTGATAATGATGGTGCAACTTATTTGTGGCTTTGCTGCCGTTTAGGTCATATCGATTGTAAAGCGCATGAAGAAACTCCATCTTGATGGACTTTTGGAGTCACTTGATTATGAATCACTTGGCACTTCGAACCGTGCCTTATGGGCAAGATGACTAAAACACCGTTCTCGGAACTATGGAAGAGCAACAGATTTATTGGAAATCATACATCTTGATGTATGTGGTCAATGAATGTTGAGGCTAAATAAGCGGATATCGTTATTTTCTCACCTTCACGGATGATTTGAGCAGATATGGGTATATCTACTTAATGAAACACAAGTCTGAAACATTTGAAAAGTTCAAAGAATTTCGGTGAAGTGGAAAATCATCGTAACAAGAAAATAAAGTTTCTCGATCTGATCGTGGAGGAGAATATTTGAGTTCTGAGTTTGGCCTACATTTGAAACAATGCGGAATAGTTTTAACTTACATACTGGAACACCTACAGCGTAATGGTGTGTCGAGCGTCGTGTCGTACTTTATTAGATATGGTGCGATCTATGATGTCTCTTCTTGATTTACGCTATCGTTTTGGGGTTATGCTTTAGAGGCGGCTACATTCACTTTAAATAGGGCACCATCTAAATCCGTTGAGGCGACGCCTTATGAGCTGTGGTTTGGCAAGAAACCAAAGTTATGCGTTTTGAAAGTTTGGGGCTGCGATGCTTATGTGAAAAAGCTTCAACCTGATAAGCTCGAACCCAAATCGAATGTGTCTTCATAGGATACCCAAAGGAGCAGTTGGGTACACCTTCTATCACAGATCGAAGGCAAGATTTTTGTTGCTAAATTAGGAAACTTTTTGGAGAAAGAGTTTCTCACGAAAGAAGTGAGTGGGAGGAAAGTAGAACTTGATGAGATAGCTGTATCTACTCCTTATTGAGAAGTAGTACATCACAGAAAACAGTTTACGTGACACCTACACCAAATAGGGAGGAAGCTAATGATGATGATCATGAAACTTGAGATCAAGTTTCTCTGAGAACCGTAGATCAACGAGCAAGATCCGCACCAGTGAATACGGTAATCCTATTTTGGAAGTCATATTCTTTGGAACATGATGAACCTCTGAACTATGAAGAAGCGATGGTGAGCCAGATTCCACAAAATGGCTTGAGGCCATGAAATCGAGATGGGATCCATGTATGAGAACAAAGTATGGACTTTGGTTGACTTGCCGATGATCGGCAAGCAATTGAGAATAAATGGATCTTCAAGAAGAAGGCGTGGCGATGGTAATATTCACTCTATAAAGCTCGACTTGTTGCAAAAGGTTTCGACAAGTTCAAGGGATTGACTTCGATGAGACCTTCTCACCGTGGCGATGCTTAAGTCGTCCGAATCATGTTAGCAATTGCATTTTATGATTATGAAATTTGGCAAATGGATGTTAAAGCTGCATTCTGAATGGATTTACGGAAGAAAGAGTTGTATATGATGCAACGAGAAGGTTTTGTCGATCAAAGGGCTAACAAAGTGTGCAAGCTCCGGTGATCCATTTATGGACTGGTGCAAGCCTCTCGGAGTTGGAATAAGCGTTTTGATAGTGTGATCAAAGCATTTGGTTTTATCTGAGACTTTTGGAGAAGCTTTGTATTTACAAGAAAGTGAGTGGGAGCTCTATAGCATTTACGATATTATATGTGGATGACATATTATTGATGATGAAATGATATAGAATTCTGGATAGCATAAAGGGATACTTGAATAAGAGTTTTTCGATGAAAGACCTCGGTGAAGCTGCTTACATATTGGGCATTAAGATCTATAGAGATAGATCAAGGCGCTTAATAGGACTTTCACAAAGCACATACCTTGATAAAGTTTTGAAAAAGTTCAAAATGGATCAAGCAAAGAAAGGGTTCTTGCCGGTATTACAAGGTGTGAAGTTGAGTAAGACTCAATGCCCGACCACCATGAGAAGATAGAGAGAAAATGAAAGATGTTCCTATGCTTGAGCCATAGGCTCTATCATGTATGCAATCTTGTGCCAGACCTGATGTGTGCCTTCTTTGTAAGTTTAGCGAGTAGGTACCAAAAGTAATCGAGTGGATCCTTTGGACAGCGATCAAGAACATCCTTAAGTACTTGAGAAGAACTAAGGATATGTTTCTCATTTATGGCGGTGACAAAGAGCTAAGTAAATGCAGAGTTCACGTCGATGCAAGCTTTGACATTGATCGAGACGATTCTAAATGCAAACCGGATCGTATTTACATTAAGCGGTGGGTGTCGGTTGGTGCAGTTCCAAACAAAGCGTCGTTGCGGGATCTACATGTGAAGCTGAGTACATAGCTGCTTGGAAGCAGCTAATGAAGGAATGCGGATGAAGGAGTTCATAACCGATCTAGGTGTTGTACCTAGTGTATCGGGTCCAATGAAAATCTTTTGTGACAATCTGGTGCAATTGCCTTGGCAAAGGAATCCAGATTTCACAAGAACCAAACACATCAAAAGGCAGCTTCAACTCCATCCGAGTTTGGTCGGTGGGAGACATAGAGATATGCAAGATACATACGGATCTGAATGTTGCAGACCCGTTGACTAAGCCTCTTCCACGAGCAAAACATGATCAGCACCAAGACTCCATGGGTGTTAGAATCATTCTTGTGTAATCTAGATTATTGACTCTAGTGCAAGTGGGAGTGAAAGGAAATATGCCCTAGAGGCAATAATAATGTTATTATTTATTTCCTTATATCATGATAAATGTTTATTATTCATGCTAGAATTGTATTAACGGAAACATAATACATGTGTGAATACATAAACCTCTGAGTGTCACTAGTATGCCTCTACTTGACTAGCTCGTTAATCAAAGATGGTTATGTTTCCTAACCATGAACAAGGAGTTGTTATTTGATTAACGGGATCACATCATTAGTTGAATGATCTGATTGACATGACCCATTCCATTAGCATAGCACCTGATCGTATAGTTTGTTGCTAGTGCTTTTCTTCATGACTTATACATGTTCCTATGACTATGAGATTATGCAACTCCGTTTGCCGAGGAACACTTTGGGTGCTACCAAGCGTCCAGCGTGTTGGGTGATTATAAAGGTACATTACAGGTGTCTCGAAGGTACATGTTGGGTTGGCATATTTGAGATTAGGATTTGTCCTCCGATTATCGGAGGTATCTCTGAGCCTCTCGGTAATGCACATCACATAAGCCTTGCAAGCATTGCAACTAAATGTGTTAGTTGTGAGATGATGTATTACGGGCGAGAAAAGACTTGCGATGTGAGATTGAACTAGGTATTGGATCTGGCGATCGAATCTCGGCAAAGTAACTTATCCGATGACAAAGGAACAACGTATGTTGTTATCTTGATCGACCGATAAAGATCTTACGTAGAATATGTAGGAACCAATATGGGCATCAGGTCCGCTATTGGTTATTGACGAGAGAGGTGTCTCGGTCATGTCTACATAGTTCTCGAACCCGTAGAATCCATGCAACAACGTTTGATGGCGAGTTATTATGAGTTTATATGATATTGATGTACGAAGGTTGTTGAGATCCGGATGAGATCACGGACATGACGCGAGTCTCGAAATGGTCGAGACATAAAGATTGATATATTGGAAGCCTATGTTTGGACTCGGAATCACTCCGGGTGAAATTGGGAATTTCTGGAGTCTTGGGAAGATTCACGGAACCTCCGAAATCAATGGGCCTTGATGGGCCTTAGTGGAAAGGAGAAAGGGCCCAAGTGCTGGCGCACCTTCCCCCTTCCTAGTCCTATTAGGACTAGGAGAGAGGTGGCGCCTCTCTCCCTTCCCTTGGCCAATCCTAGTTGGACTAGGATTGGGGGAGAATCCTACTCGGTGGGAGTAGGACTCCCAGCCGCGACCCTTGGTGGCCGACCAGCCTCCCTTCCTCCTTTATATCTGAGGGAGGAGGCACCCCATGACACACAAGTTGATCATTGAGATCGTTCCTTAGGCGTGTGCGGTGCCCCTTCCACCAAACTACACCTCGAATATACCGTTGCGGAGCTTAAGTGAAACCTGCGCCCAGGTGGAACATCATCATCGTCACTGCGCGTCGTCGTCTTGTGAAACTCTCCCTCAACACTCGGCTGGATCGGAGTTCGAGGGCGTCATCGAGCTGAGCGTGTGCGAGAACTTCGGAGGTGCGTGCGTTCGGTGCTTGGATCGGTTGGATCGGGAAGAAATGCGACGACTTCCTCTCGTTCGTCAACGCTTCCGTTCTGGTCTCACGAGTGCGTAGACAACACTCTCATCTCGTTGCTATGCATCACCATGGTCTTGCGTGATCGTGGAAAATTTTTGAAATTACTCGTTCCCCAACGATCTACGAACTGGAAGCTTGACCAAGGTGTGAAGGGGATTCCTGAAGGCGGTCGACTGCAGTACCAACTTGCCCGCCGCCCTCGATTCAATGCGTACACTATTTGTACTATGCCAAGTGTATGCAGTCAAGATCAAAAGACTCGCAGGGAAGATATCACAACACAACTCTACAAATAAAATAAGTCATACAAGCATCATAATACAAGGCGGGGGGCCTCGGGGGCTCGGATACAAGTTAACTCGATCATTAGCAAGTCGGTGGAAGCAACAATATGCGAGTCTGGGACATAAGTTAAACAAGGTGCCATAAGATGGCTAGCACAAGTGGGATCTGACATCGTAAGAGGACAGGGCCTCCTGCACGGGATCCTCCTAGAGTCACTCACAAAATGCGTGGTCGGTGACACTGCTGCGTAGTAGTAGGCGCCTCGAGGAAGTAGTAATTAAGTAATGCGAGGTAGGCGTGGGATCTAGAAGACTCCATCGATGCGATTACTGTGTCCAGTAGAGATAAGGGAGAAGGGAACAAAAGCAACGTGAGTACTCATCAAAGTGCTCGCCAAGCAAGAAACTACACAACATATGCATGGATATATATGTAAAAGGCCATATCGTGAACGAAGCTGCAGAATGCGAGAATAAGAGGGGAAATAGTCTTAGCGAGAGGGCTAAACCATCGGACACCGATGCATGCAATGAAGCGAAGAAAGAGGACAGCGAAAGTCCTCAAGTAACAACATATACTAATAATCCCTACCAGGCAATCCACAACTCATAACCACTTTGGCGAGAAAACCCACGGTTTATGTCTGGCGCCCCGGAAGGTGTGTTTTATCAAGTATCCGGTTCTAGTTGTCACATAGCTCAGAAGTACAACTCCAGAGTAGATCACCATTCCAGAAGATCACGGCTATCCAGAATAGATTAACTTCCTGTGAGGGTGCACCATCTTACCCGGCATGGCTTGATCCCATTTGGCGGACACACTTTCGAGGGGTCATGCCCGGACGTAGTGAAGATCAACACGTCAGCAGCCCCACCTAGCGCTGTGAGCAGGCCCGTGCGCGGTCTAAACCTAAGCGCGAGGGTCTGGCTGCATACTGACACACACGCACGGTGCGAAGCGGCCGAAGCGGAACCCTAGCCTAACGAGGCGTTCAGTCCAATCCGGCCTTGCGCTCAATCGTTGCGTCCGAAGTGCCGGCTGATACCACGGCGGGATACCCATAACTGTCTCAGCGTAGATGGTTGGTGCGTATAAGCTTCGTAGCCAACCCGGATCAAATACCAAGACCTCGTTAAGCGTGTTAAGTAACACATGAGGCAGCTGAGCGAGGGCGAGGCCACCTCTCTCTCCTAGGCGGTCTCAACCTGCTTACGCGCTCCATACAATGATCCACTCATGGGTGCTCCATGAGCCGACCGACTTTAGTCTCACATGTATCATGTATAAGTATATAGTATAAAAGTATATACGCGTGATCATCTCACGGTGATCACGGCCATAACATAACATGGTGAGACAGACAGGGAAGTAGGGCCACGAGATGAATGAACTAGCATCCTATACTAAGCATATAGGATTGCGGTAAGTAACAACAACGAAGTTACAAGGACAGAATATGCGGCGATATGGGATTATCAACATTAACAAACTATGCTACTCTAATGCAAGCGAGTAGATAAAGGTAAGCGATATCTGGTGATCAAGGGGGCTTGCACAGTTTGCTCTGGCAAGCAGAGAGAATTCGTCAACCAACTGGTAGTGCCGGCAATTGCTGTTGTCGGTCTCGTCGTCGTCTAGAAGAAGGGGAAGAAACAATGAATACCGCGATATGAGATGCGCCTTGATGCATGACATGCGAAGCGATGCTAGGCGTGCCCTAACGTGGTAAAGAGATGCTGGTTTTAGGGGGAAGCATGTCAGGAAGTTATCCGAGTCTCGGACGTCTGTCAGACGGATGAAAGGAGGAGAAAGTTCTGCAGAGTTTGATAGGTTAGAGGCGTGTGGTGGGATGAGCGGACGGCGTGTCAGAAAATAAATCTCAATGTTACGAGCAACTTTCATGTTGAAATTATTTTTAATCCGGATTACAGATTAAAAGTTATAATTATAAAAGGTTTTATTAATTTACGGAAATTTTATTAATTATTTAATTAATTTCGAAATTACATTTTATGACATTCAGGCCTTGATGTCATCTTGGCGCATCATCGGCCAGCAGGGTTGACTAAATCAACCACCGCAATGGAGTCCACATGTCACTCACTAAGCCTAATTAACCTAATCGAGGTTAATTAATCTTGAATTAATTAAGTTAACTAATGATTGAGTGCTAATTAATTTAGAATTAATTAAGCTTAATTAATACCCAATTAATTAATTAATGATTAGGGTTGATTATTAATCCGGAATTAATTAGTTCAATTAATTGCACCCAATTAATTAGCTAATGATTAGAGTATAACTAATCCGAAATTAATTAGATTAATTAATTATTCAATTAATTAATTAATTAGTTATTTAGTTAATTAGTTTAATTCATTTTTAATTCATTTTTAATTCATTTTTCGTTCTGTTTTATTAAAACATCTTTTTTTTCGTTTTTTTTTGGGGGTGGGGCCCCGATCGATTAACTTGCGCATATGGCGGAGGCATGGCGTACTTGTGAAATCTTGAGTCTTGGCGAGTCAGAACCTGGACGGCTTGGTCGAGGTAGCGACCAAAGGCGGACAGGCAGGCCGTGCGGCAATCGCCAGCTCCAGCGCGCCCGCCCGTGGCCCGCAGCAGCCGTGTGAGAAGCGACGGAAGGCGGTTCTTGGGACTCGAGGCGAAGGATCGGGGTTCGGTGCAATGCTGGCGGGCGCCCGAGCAGGGGAGAGGCCTTGGGGCTCGGGCGGCAGGCGGGGCCGGAGGGGCCCGGAGGAACGCAGCTAGCAGCCCGGGCAGCCCGAAGCAGGCCTTGACAAGAGGAGGAGGCTCGAGGCCTCCACCGGTTCCTTGGGGTCTCGAGGCGCGTCGTGGTGTGTGTAAGTCGAGGTGGGTGTCGAGACAGCGGCAGGCTGAGGAGCAATACGTGATGGAGGAGTCAGCGGAGGTCGAGGCGTCAGGCGCCGGGCCGAGCCGGACATGACATGATCGCCCGGCCTTCGTGAAGCGGGGAGGAGGGAAGTCCCAGGCGGTGTGGAGGAGGGCCGGGCGGCAGAGGGGATCGCCGGGGGAAGCGATCGGTGGCGCCGTACGATCTAGATCCGGTCGGAATGACGAGAGGCGAGGGGGGGCGGTGGCTAGGGTTAGCCAAGCAGGGGTTTCTCTAGTGGGGTGGCTGATGGGCGACCCGTGACGAAGAGAGAATGGGCCAAGGGGAGGAGGGGGGAGGGGGCAGTGGTGGGCGGTGGGAGTTATCCCCTCCCGATTATTGTATTTATTTTTTTCTTTCTTTTTGTTTCCTGTTTTGGTTTATTTTAAATGCTAGGCATTTTCTAAAAATAATAGGTACTTCACCACAGGTACCTTTGTAATATTTAGCAACCACGAACAATTTTGTTTTAATTTTTGAAAAGCTTTTATTGTTAATTGTAATTTAATTTGAATTTGAGCAGTTTAGGATTATTCTTGAGGTTAATACTTGATGTCGGGATGGCGTGGCATGATTATGGAGGATTCTTTGTAGCAAGATTATCAGGTGTTACACAGCGCCTACTTTTACACTGGTGTCGATGTCTACGAGATAAGCATCGCATTCGCTACCCCGACCTCCCATAGCAAGGAACTCCCCGATTTTCCTCCCCTTGCTTCTACCAGGTTTTTGAGTCATGGGCCAGCCCAAAGAATGTCATGCAGGCTGCGTCTCCGGCCGCCTTGGTGAAAATCCATTTTACATCATGATTTTTGTTATATAAGTAAAGACCCACCACATCTATGATGATCACAAGGGTTTGTCACAATGCTCGTCATAGAAGTGTCATATGTATAGACAGAAAAAAAATTAGATTAAGACCCAAAATGTCACGGATGTTTCTTTTTTTGTGTAGTGCTACATCAGACCTCTAACGGCCGAAAGTCCTTTACAGGGCCATAATTGGGCCCAAATA
>JAHIAM010003046.1:0-30308 GCA_021605205.1 Aegilops longissima
GCTCTAAATGTGACAGACCCGTTGACTAAGCTTCTCTCACGAGCAAAACATGATCATACCTTAGTACTCTTTGGGTGTTAATCACATAGCGATGTGAACTAGATTATTGACTCTAGTAAACCCTTTGGGTGTTGGTCACATGACAATGTGAACTATGGGTATTAATCACATACAGATGTGAATATTAGTGTTGAATCACATGATGATGTGAACTAGATTATTGACTCTAGTGCAAGTGGGAGACTGAAGGAAATATGCCCTAGAGGCAATAATAAAGTTATTATTTATTTCCTTATATCATGATAAATGTTTATTATTCATACTAAAATTGTATTAACCGGAAACATAATACATGTGTGAATACATAGACAAACAGAATGTCACTAGTATGCCTCTACTTGACTAGCTCGTTAATCAAAGATGGTTATGTTTCCTAACCATAGACATGAGTTGTCATTTGATTAACGGGATCACATCATTAGGAGAATGATCTGATTGACATGACCCATTCCGTTAGCTTAACACTTGATCGTTTAGTATGTTGTTAATGCTTTCTTCATGACCCATACAAGTTCACGTAACTATGAGATTATGCAACTCCGCCATCGGAGGAACACTTTGGTACTACCAAGCGTCACAACGTAATCGGGTGATTATAAAGGAGTACTACAGGTGTCTCCAAAGGTACTTGTTGGGTTGGCGTATTTCGAGATTAGGTTTTGTCACTCCGATTGTCGGAGAGGTATCTCTAGGCCTTCTCGGTAATACACATCACTTAAAAGCCTTGCAAGCATTACAACTAAAGAGTTAGTTGTGAGATGATGTATTACGGAACGAGTAAAGAGACTTACCGGTAACGAGATTGAACTAGGTATTGGATACCGACGATCGAATCTCGGGAAAGTAACATACCGATGACAAAGGGAACAACGTATGTCGTTATGCGGTTTGACCGATAAAGATCTTCGTAGAATATGTAGGAACCAATATGGGCATCCAGGTTCCGCTATTGGTTATTGACCGAGAATGGTTCTAGGTCATGTCTACATAGTTCTCGAACCCGTAGGGTCCGCACGCTTAACGTTTCGATGACAGTTCATTATGAGTTTATAAGTATTGATGCACCGAAGGTTGTTTGGAGTCCCGGATGTGATCACGGACATGACGAGGAGTCTCGAAATGGTCGAGACATAAAGATTGATATATTGGAAGCCTTCATTTGGACATCGGAAGTGTTCCGAGTGAAATCGGGAATATACCGGAGTACCGGGAGGTTACCGGAACCCCCCGGGAAACTTCATGGGCCCATAGTGGGCCTTGGAGGAAAGGAGAAAGGGCAGCCCTAGGTGGCCGCGCGCCCCCCCTTCCCCTAGTCCTATTAGGACTAGGAAAGGTGGGCCGGCCCCCCTCTCTCTCTTTCCCCCTCCGGGAATCCTAATCCAACTAGGATTGGAGGGGGAATCCTACTCCCGGAGGGAGTAGGACTCCCTTGGTGCACCTCCCCCTTGGGCCGGCCACCTCCCCCTTGGCTCCTTTATATCTGGGGCGGGGGCATCCCATGACACACAAGTTGATCTACGGATCGTTCCTTAGCCGTGTGCGGTGCCCCCTCCACCATATTCCACCGGTCATATCGTCGCGGAGCTTAGGCGAAGCCCCGCGCCGGTGAAGTCATATCATCGCGAGCTTAGGCGAAGCCCTGCATCGGTGGAGCATCATCATCGTCACCACGCCGTCGTCTTGTGGAACTCATCCCCGACGCTTTGCTGGATCGGAGCCGGGGATCGTCATCGAGCTGAGCGTGTGCGAGAACTCGGAGGTGCCGTGACGTTCGGTACTTGGATCGGTCGGATCGTGAAGGCGTCGACTACATCAACCGCGTTGTTATAACGCTTCCGCTTTCGGTCTATGAGGGTACGTGGACAAACACTCTCCCCTCTCGTTGCTATGCCATCACCATGGTCTTGCGTGATCGTAGGAAATTTTTTGAAATTACTACGTTCCCCAACACTTAATACATGAGAAACATATCCAGGTGCTATATTTCCTAGTTCTTAATCATGCTTGGTTTGGATAAATGGGTTTTCCATGTGGCTTGAATTAAACTGATGAATCTACTATGTGCTTATTTTTCATCAACATATTTTCTTGATAGCATGCGAACCCTTACTTAACCACGATGACTAACTACCTTATATGTGTTGTGGAAACAATGGGAAGCACCGAGGTTTACAATCGAGGTTAGCACGTGCATGGTCCGTTGTCTAATAGCACATTATTGTGCAATTGCAGGAACCATTCTAATATTTAGATTTTTAACAATTTGGTCTTGCACATGTAGGTCCTTCTGTCAAAGGTTTTGACCCACTATTCGACCCTTTTGGCATATGGGGAAATGAGCTGTCCATGAATATCAATCAAATCAAGAAACTTAGAAAGATTGTTAGGATAAAGAAATTAGCGACAAAAAACAACAAGATCTTTGTCTGCACAATGAAGAAGACATCAGTTCACTACAAGATGGTACTAACTATTATACCTTGCCTTTTTTTATTCCTTTGCCCCATTTCCAATATAGAGAAGATATTTATGCACATCCTTGTTTTCAGGCCTTTCCAAAGCAGTTCACCGATGATTACCTCTCAAACCACCTCTATGGTCAGGAGGCGAGGAAGGTTTTCATACAACACCCACGGTTCATGATGTCTACTACACAACCTTCTTTTTGTAGACGTTGTTGGGCCTCCAAGTGCATAGGTTTGTAGGACAGTAGCAAATTTCCCTCAAGTGGATGACCTAAGGTTTATCAATCCGTGGGAGGCGTAGGATGAAGATGGTTTCTCTCAAGCAACCCTGCAACCAAATAACAAAGAGTCTCTTGTGTCCCCAACACACCCAATACAATGGTAAATTGTATAGGTGCACTAATTCGGCGAAGAGATGGTGATACAAGTGCAATATGGATGGTAGATATAGGTTTTTGTAATCTGAAAATATAAAAACAGCAAGGTTACTAATGATAAAAGCGAGCACGAACGGTATTGCAATGCTAGGAAACAAGGCCTAGGGTTCATACTTTCACCAGTGCAAGTTCTCTCAACAATAATAACATAATTGGATCATATAACTATCCCTCAACATGCAAGAAAGAGTCACTCCAAAGTCACTAATAGCAGAGAACAAACAAAGAGATTATTGTAGGGTACAAAACCACCTCAAAGTTATTCTTTCTGATCGATCTATTCAAGAGTCCATAGTAAAATAACATGAAGCTATTCTTTCCGTTCGATCTATCATAGAGTCCGTACTAGAATAACACCTTAAGACACAAATCAACCAAAACCCTAATGTCACCTAGATACTCCAATGTCACCACAAGTATCCGTGGGTATGATTATACGATATGCATCACACAATCTCAGATTCATCTATTCAACCAACACAAAGTACTTCAAAGAGTGCCCCAAAGTTTCTACCGGAGAGTCAAGATGAAAACGTGTGCCAACCCCTATGCATAAGTTCATGAGGTCACGGAACCCGCAAGTTGATCACCAAAACATACATCAAGTAGATCACGTGATATCCCATTGTCACCACAGATAAACACATGCAAGACATACATCAAGTGTTCTCAAATCCTTAAAGACTCAATCCGATAAGATAACTTCAAAGTGAAAACTCAATCCATTACAAGAGAGTAGAGGGGGAGAAACATCATAAGATCCAACTATAATAGCAAAGCTCGCGATACATCAAGATCGTATCACCTCAAGAACACGAGAGAGAGAGAGAGAGAGAGAGAGAGAGAGAGAGAGAGAGATCAAACACATAGGTACTAGTACATACTGATACGTCTCCGTTGTATCTACTTTTCCAAACACTTTTGCCCTTGTTTTGGACTCTAACTTGCATGATTTGAATGGAACTAACCCGAACTGACGCTGTTTTCAGCAGAATTGCCATGGTGTTATTTATGTGCAGAAACAAAAGTTCTCGGAATGACCTGAAACTCCATGGAGCTTATTTTTGGAAAATATTAGAAATATTGGCGAAAGAATCAAGACTAGGGGGCCCACCACCTATCCACGAGGGTGGGGGCGCGCCCCCTGCCTCATGGGCCCCCTGGTGCTCCACCGACCTCAACTCCAACTCCATATATTCGCGTTCAGGGAGAAAAAATCAGAGAGAAAGATTCATCGCATTTTACGATACGGAGCTGCCGCCAAGCCCTAAACTCTCTCGGGAGGGTTGATCTGGAGTCCGTTCGGGGCTCCGGAGAGGGGAATCCATCGCTGTCGTCATCATCAACCATCCTCCATCACCAATTTCATGATGCTCACTACCGTGCGTGAGTAATTCCATCATAGGCTTGCTGGACGGTGATGGGTTGGATGAGATTTATCATGTAATCGAGTTAGTTTTGTTAAGGTTTGATCCCTAGTATCCACTATGTTCTGAGATTGATGTTGCTATGACTTTGCTATGCTTAATGCTTGTCACTAGGGCCCGAGTGCCATGATTCAGATCTGAACCTATTATGTTTTCATGAATATATGTGAGTTCTTGATCCTATCTTATAAGTCTATAGTCACCTACTATGTGTTATGATCCGGCAACCCCGAAGTGACAATAATCGGGACCACTCCCGGTGATGACCGTAGTTTGAGTAGTTCATGTATTCACTATGTGTTAATGCTTTGGTCCGGTACTCTATTAAAAGGAGGCCTTAATATCCCTTAGTTTCCATTAGGACCCCGCTGCCACGGGAGGGTAGGACAAAAGATGTCATGCAAGTTCTTTTCCATAAGCACGTATGACTATATTCGGAATACATGCCTACATTACATTGATGAATCGGAGTTAGTTCTATGTCACCCTATGTTATGACTATTACATGTTGAACCACATCCGGCATAATTCTCCACCACCGATCCAATGCCTACGAGCTTTTCACCTATTGTTCTCCGCTTATTTACTTTTCCGTTGCTACTGTTACAATCACTACAAAACCCAAAAATGTTACTTTTCTTACCGTTACCGTTACTTCCATATTACTTTGCTACTAAATACTTTGCTGCAGATACTAAGTTATCCAGGTGTGGTTGAATTGACAACTCAACTGCTAATACTTGAGAATATTCTTTGGCTCCCCTTGTGTCTAATCAATAAATTTGGGTTGAATACTCTACCCTCGAAAACTGTTGTGATCCCC
Organism: Aegilops longissima; assembly: GCA_021605205.1. Classification (NCBI taxonomy): domain Eukaryota; kingdom Viridiplantae; phylum Streptophyta; class Magnoliopsida; order Poales; family Poaceae; genus Aegilops; species Aegilops longissima. The sequence goes on from JAHIAM010003046.1 coordinate 5,213, forward strand.
TATACTTGTGGGTTATCACATACCCTCAGCCCCTAGGGTGAACTACTCCCTCCTCGTCATGGAGAGCGTCGGGATGATGAAGATGGCCACCGGTGAGGGTTCCCCCCTCCGGCAGGGTGCCGTAACGGGTCTAGATTGGTTTTTGGTGGCTACAGAGGCTTGCGGCGGCGGAACTCCCGATCTAGGTTATGTTCTGGGGGTTTCTGTATATATAAGAGGTTTTGGCGTCGAGAAGAAGTCAGGGGGTCTCCGGGCTGTCCACGAGGTAGGGAGGCGCGCCCCCCACCCTCGTGGGCAGCCCGTGACTCTTCTGGCCCAACTCTTTTACTCCATGGCCTTCTTCTGGTCCAAAAATAAGTTCCGTGAAATATCAGGTCAATTGGACTCCGTTTGGTTTTCCTTTTCTGCGATACTCCAAAACAAGGAAAAACAGAAACTGGCACTGGGTTCTAGGTTAATAGGTTAGTCCCAAAAATCATACAAAATAGCATATAAATGCATATAAAACATCCTAGATGGATAATATAATAGCATGGAACAATAAAAAAATATAGATACATTGGAGACGTATCAAGCATCCCCAAGCTTAATTCCTGCTCGTCCTCGAGTAGGTAAATGATAAAAATAGAATTTTTGATGTGGAATGCTACCTAACATAATCATAAATATAATCTTATTTATTGTGGCAAAAATATTCAGATCCATAAGATTCAAAACAAAAGTTTAATATTGACATAAAAATAATAATACTTCAAGCATACTAACCAAGTAATTATGTCTTATCAAAATAACATAGCCAAAGAAAGCTTATCCCTACAAAATCATATAGTTTGGCCATGCTTCATTTTCGTCACACAAAATGCTCCCATCATGCACAACCCCGATGACAAGCCGAGCAATTGGTTCATACTTTTTAACGCGCTTCAGCCTTTTCAACCCTCACGCAATACATGAGCGCAAGCCATGGACATAGCACTATGGGTGGAATAGAGTATGATGATAGGGGTTATGCGAGAAGACAAAAAATAAGAAAGTCTCACATTGACGCGGCTAATCAACGGGCTATGGAGATGCCCATCAATTGATGTCAATGCGAGGAGTAGGGATTGCCATGCAACGAATGAACTAGAGCTATAAATATATGAAAGCTCATCAAAAGAAACTAAGTGGGTGTGCATCCAACTTGCTTGCTCACGAAGACCTAGGGCATTTTGAGGAAGCCCATCATTGGAATATACAAGCCAAGTTCTATAATGAAAAATTCCCACTAGTATATGAAAGTGACAAAATAAGAGACTCTCTATCATGAAGATCACGGTGCTACTTTGAAGCACAAGTGTGGAAAAAGGATAGTAACATTGTCGCTTCTCTCTTTTTCTCTCATTGTTTCCTTTTTTATTTTTTATTTTGGCCTTCTCTCCTTTTTTTTCTTTTGGTGTAGCGACCCGACCCGAATGGATCAAGTCTCTGTGCTTTCGTGTCATCCCTGGATCGGTATGCTGACACACACAGTACTCGAAGGATTTATAACAGAGGTAAATCACATGTATACAGTAACGTAAATACTATTACCTCAATCCAAATATAGCGGAAGCAACAAGATTGTGGATTCCCACCAACACCAACGGCAAAGTTGAGTATAGGAAATCGTAACCCTAACGTATCACTTACTGTTGTTCGAAAAGTGCGCAACATGAAAAGTTGCAGCCGAAACGGGTCAACACATGGAATATCTTGGCAATGTAACACATAGAGAGTAATGAAGGAATAAGACTATACTACATGCATATATGGCTGGTGGAAAGCTCTATGGTTATAGTTTTTGCGAAAAGCCAATTTTTCCCTACTTCAAAGGAATAAATTTATTTAACTATCATGGTGGTTGTTGAACATTGAGAATGGTTGACAACATCCTCAATCCCAATTAAAAGTACTCATTAAAACCCAACAATATTAATTAGAGTAACATGATGAGATCAACAGCATAATCCAAGAACTAGATACTCAAAGATGTCCATAACCGGGGACACGGCTAACCATGATTAGTTTATACACTCTGCAGAGGTTTGTGCACTTTTCCCCACAAGACTCGATCGCCTCCGTTTGGTTTCTCGCACTACATGGTGTTTGAGAAACGGATGACCGAGACATAGTCTTTCAGAAGCGCTAGCACCTTACATGTGGGTAGACCGTACCAACCTACAACCCCTACATCGCTAGTCTACCGCAAGAGTTCGCACAACTTAGTCAACTCGCCAGAGCCCATAATGGCTTGTGGCTGCACACGGAAGTTTCTAGTTTGAATAATCTCATGATCCCTTTGAGCACGGGTGGCGGTCGAAGAAATACAGCAAATCCTGTCTACCCAGTGCCTTGATAGGCAAATCCTGGAATAGCCAGTGCCTCAATCCACCAGATGTGTGTTTAAGTTGCCACCTTAGATAAACCATTAATTATCAATCTCACATCTGTCATGGATATTCACTCAAACCCAATCCACGTCTACGAGCATAGCATGGCGTAATAAGCAAACGTAGAAGTAACTCCCAAGGGTTTGATAATAAAACAGGTAATAGTTACTACCTCAAAGTACTTCCCATCCCACAATTTAATTAGATCCTAATCATGCAAGTGTTTGAGGAATAGATCTAATGCATAAAAACTGGGTATGAGAAAAGTATGATCAAAGTGTTACTTGCCTGCAATGTTGATGAAGATGATACGCACTCAACAACTCTTGATAGTTCTACTCGTCACACTCCGGTCAATCTATCGTAATCATGCAATGGTAACCACACATAAGCAATCACTCAAAAGATCGGAAGATCAAGAAAAGCGATTCAAAAACATCAAAACCAAGCAAATAACTCTTGCAACATAAAACAATTTCTAACAGTACCAAAATTATGTGAATTTGGCCTTATCAGAAAGTTTAGGTCAAGAGCTTCGATTTGCAAAAGAATCAACTAAATCGGATTCTGAAACTCAAGTTACGATCAAGCGAAGTTCGAATACAAATCTGTCTGAATTCAAATTTTAAAACTTTCAAAAACATGTTTGAGTTGGATTACTGGATAGAGGGGATCATAATGAAGAAGTGGGTGTTGGTTTCGTTGGATTTGGACTAACGAGTGAAAAGTTATGAGCGTTCTAAGATTAGGGACTAAACTGAAAATAAAAACAGCTACAATGAGGTCCCTGAAAAAAAAAACAGATCTAATATAAGAACGTTCGCTGCCAAGGCTTATATAGTGAAAATGTCCACTGCCAACGCTAAACGAACGAACGTTCGTTCACTAACGTACCAGTTGAAAGAAAAAAAACAAATCCTAGATCTAATCCAGACCGTCTATCGTAGATCGGACGGGGAGGAAAGAGGCGAGGCGTACCGCGGCGACGGTGGTTGTCGGCAGCGAGGGAGAGGGCGGCGACGGTCGACGACGCCGACGGGCGGCGGTTCGGTGGGTCTCCGGCGGCGGGTGTCGGGGACTCGGCCTGGGCGAGTGGAGAGGTGGGTGGTGGCTGCGGGGTTCGGGGAGGTGCGGGCGGCGGTGAGAACTCGGCGGCGGCAGATTCAGCGAGGCGGCGGCGAGATGCGGAGAAGAAGGAACGGGGCGGGGCCTCGGGTTTTATGGAGGAGAGGCGGCGAGGTGGCGTGCGGGAGGGGGCAGAGGAGAGGCGGCGCGAGGAGTCCGGCGGCGTACGGCGGCGGCTGCGCTCCCGTGCTGGCTTGGGAGACCGAGCGGAGCTCGGGACGAGAGGGTGGCTGGGTCAAGGAGCTGGGTTGGCTAGGCCGACCCAGAGAGAGAGAGAGAGAGAGAGAGAGAGAGAGAGAGAGAGAGAGAGAGAGAGAGAGCAGTGCTGGGCTTCGGCCTGGCACTGTTTTTTTAAAACAAAATTTCACAGAACTAAAATAATAAAAACAAAAATAATTAAAACTTTTATATAGGCATATAATATATCAAAATTTTCAAAAAATGATTTTCTACAACATGAACATTATTTTAGCTTCAAATAAAATATACACAAATTCAAATAAAACAAGGAGTGCTTCAGCTCTAATAAAACCAAATAAAAATCATTTTAAAAATACCAAAATGACTTCAAATTAATTTCTCTCCAATTTTCTGATGTAGGGAATCATGTTACCCTATTTTCCATGTATTTTATTTTGGAGAAAAATAATTTGAATAAAACTCAAATAACTCCAAATTGAAAATAAATTCAATAGAACTTTGAATTTATTTCTTTGAAACTCCCAACTCATATTTCATATGTTTTGAAGAAGTCATTTTTATCTTCGCTCGTGAAAATCATTGAGTTGCATAAAGTTTCAGAATTGGAAATATTTTCCAAATGAAATTCAAATATTTTCAACACCCCTTGTCATTTAAATAAATGGAAGAAGTCATGTCATCTTCTCTCCAGGGTTTTGTGATGAAAAGAATTTGAATTCCCGAAGATCACAAAAGCAAAATGAAAGTTTTGGGAAAGTCCTTTTATTCCCTCCCATTTAACTTTAAAAAGGTTTTGAATTCACTCACTTTCAGTCAATCAATCAAACAATATATCAAAACTATCTATTTATTATAACATTCCAAAATTTAGAATTTTGGGATGTTACAAACTACCACCCTTAAAATGAATCTCGTCCTCGAGATTCGGAGAGGCTAGAAAAAAAAGGTTAGGGTTTGGGGGTCTCCTCAAAATCCATCGATCGGTTCCGGGTCTGGGGTGCTACCACCCTTAAAAGCATGGTTACAGTTCCATCAAAAACTCATATACTCCATCCTTATTCTTCGATGTTGTCGGTCTTCTCGGATCGTAAGGAAAATTCCTTCTCTGGGCTCTTCTGTAGCGGCATAACCTTTTCCTCAATACTTTTGTCCTTTTTCCTTTTGGTAAGGTTATTCCGAGATTGGGTCTTCATAGCTGACGGGTCTGGCGCCAATACTAATCAACTATCGATATCTCATGGGGGTCATCAATTTATGGTTTGTCCTGCAGAAAACGGGTCTGGGTTGAACCTCACCGTATATCCTACGATTGGCAACAACTGCCGTGTACAAGGGAAAATACTTATACCATTCTAAGGTTCAAACAAGGTTTTGATCATCATCTCGCAACTATAGGTAAGTCACTCAGATTTACCATCCCACATAGCAAAGCGAATAATAAGAGTAAGTCGGTATGGTGATCAATCCATCCCGCACCCAAATCATTACCTTGTACATGGTTTAGCGAATCTCGCATTCTAACACTCGGTCATCCTCACAAGCATTGCAGAATTTCTCTTGTCGATGAACCAAGTTCTGAAAATCCATTGATTCTGCAAGCCACACAAACATCTATCGTTCCTTAACAACTCTCAGGTTTTTACGTAAACTCCTATAGAATCGTCGGTAGATAGAATCGTAACTTCTCCCAGGGTTTCTCCTTCAACAAGAGTGTGCTTGCTTCTTGGCAGGTCCTGGGGCCTGTGGGTTATGTCCCATCTCATCACTTGTAAACCTTGAACTCATCATCGCGGGCAACTGATCGTTATTCCAACATTCAACTTCCAGCTTCCTAGCATACTTAAAATCCATCCAATTGTAATGTCTTTCTTCCTTCTGTTGGCACCAAACTAGGACATGATTACTCAGACTCATCATGGAATTTCCATTGATCCATATTTCCAACATCATACCTCCTTTATATCCAATAGTAATTCATCTCTTCATCCTCGTGGAATATCCCACATACCAAGATAAAACTCATACTTATGAAGTCCATATTTCACCATTGGAACCTCATTATCTTTTCCAGGGTCAAGCGTCCTTACAGAGGAATATCGGCCATCTCTGCATGGCACTACTTCAACTGGGAAATGTGAAACACATCATGAACTCCTAACTGTCCTTCGGGTGACTCCAACTTGTTAGCCCATTCTCTCATACGTTCCAAACTCGGTATGGTCCTACAAATCTCGGGGCTAACTTTCCCTTAACTCCAAATCGTTTAACTCCTCGCAGAGGTGGCACACAAATATATGCTCTGTCTCCGATTTCATAGACTACCTCCTTGCGTTTTGAGTCTGCATAACTCTTACGCTGGTGAGCTACCTTGATCTATCTCGGATCAACTTAACATTCTCTTCTGACTCTTTGATCACATTTGGTCCAAACAACTGACGGTCTCCAACTTCATCCCACATTAACGGTGTCTGGCTCCTTTACCCATACAAAGCTTCAAAAGGGGCCATCTTCAACTAGCTTGGTAACTGTTGTTGTATGAGAATTCCGCGTAAGGTAGATTATCATCCCTACTAGATCCATAATCTAGCGCACACGCTCTCAACATGTCCTCCAGAATCTGATTGACTCTCTTGATTTATCCATCTGTCTACGGATGAAAGGTTGTACTGAACTCTAGCCTAGTACCCAAAGTCTGGTGCAGCTGATTCCAAAACTTTGAGGTAAAACTGTGTTCCTCTACGATGGTCCTCGGAACTCCATGCAGACATACGGTCCTTGTCAAATATATCTTGGCCAACTACGCACTTGTATAAGTGGTTTTCACTGGGATAAAGCGAGCCACTTTGGTCAAGCGAATCAACTACTACCCAGATAGAATCAAATCCCAATCGGGTTCTGGGAAATCCGGTAATGAAATTCATGCCAAGCTTATCCCACTTCCATTCGGGTATTGGCATAGGCCATAGTACTGCTGCTGGCTTCTGATGTTCTGCCTTCACTCTCTGACATACATCACATACGGCTACATACTCGGCAATATCCTTCTTCATACCGGTCCACCAGAAATGATCCTTCAAATCAAAATACATCTTGGTGTTTCCGGGGTGAATCGAGTACAGTGAGTCATGAGCCTCCTGAAGTATTAACTTACTGATCTTTGCATTATTAGGCACATATACACGATCCTCGAACCATAAGGTGTCGTGCTCATCGTTACGAAAACCTTCGGCCTTTCCTTTGCTCATCCTCAGCAATCTCTTTGTCATCCTTCTAAGCTTCACGGATCTTTCCCAACAATGCGGTGAACTTCCATTGCTGCAACAAATCCTTTGGGAACAATCTCAATCGAAGTTCCTAAAATCCTCGGCTAACTCCTTTGATAATCCTCCGATTATGAGGGTATTAATCCTTGTTTTCTTTATGGTTGTATCCTATTTCTCCTCAAAGCTTGTATGCACAAGGTTTCTTCATATCCTTTCCATAAGGCCTCAATTTCTGGGACACAAACCGAGACTTTAGCAAAGTCAACATTAATTCTTTCCAAGTGGTTACTCCTTGCAATCCATTGATGGTTTGGTACATCGTCCACCAAATAGCAGCACCTCTTACAAAGCACTCAAGAGCATGCTGGGTCATATCCTTTTCGACTATAGTGTTATTCTCCATGCGATCCTCCATGTTCTGAATCCATCGGACTGTCTCCAATTGACTCATCGGTCCAGAAAATACAAGCTCATCTCCATTCATCCTCAAATGGGGTCCATGGGTTTGGGGTGGGATAAGAGAGATAGAGAGGGATGCACACAATACAAACAATTGTTTTGAAAAGACAGATTTTGTTGTGGCTGTAGGAAAAACATCAAACAAATGACAGCTCACAATCGTCGCATCTATCGCAGGTATGTAACAGGGGTTTGGTCTTCTAAAGGTCAATAAATCTTCCAAGTCATCAAACTCTTCAAGTCTTGTTCATGTCTCCAACGGCTTCTTCTGGTCGTGCTTGACCTACTCAAGTTCTTATGCCGATCTTTGTTGGCTAAAGTCTCTCATGACATCCTTTAATATTTCGGGTTGCATTCCAAACTTCGGGTTTTATCAACCTTGGCATGAACCATGGTTCTCTGTCCTCCAATTCTGACGAATCTCCGGTATCTCGAGGTTTAGCTCCTCCGGCTTGTCTACTTGCAGCTTCTGGGTCCAGAGTTCTTCACGAACTATTTCTTTGTCAAATACGACTTCCTGTAGATCCACCTTAAACTTCTTCATGTAATACTCCAGATCCTGGTGATACACCGGCTAAGGTTAAATCTTCATCTTGCTGATAGGTGCTCCATCAGCCTTCTACCATCCAATCCTTCCATGCATATGCATGCTTAACTCAGCACGGTGACAATAGCATAAGTGGGCGATAACATCATGGATAGCGTGTTTTTGCTCTTGTCATTTCCATGAGCTACCATTCCATAGTTGATATCTCCTGCCTTAGGGTTTTCCTTGACAAAACTTTGAGTTCTAAGGCTCCATATTCCGGTCTTTCTCCGATACACCTTGATCTCGGGTATTGACAGCTTCCATAGTCTGTCAAGTTCCATAAGTGTAGCCTTCCTAGGTCATAAAAATCAGGTAATTCTTCAGAGCCTTCAAAATCTCATAGTCTTCGGAGTCTTCAACAGTTGTAGTTTCCATTTACAAGGTAAAATCATCTTCATTCCAAATGGTCTTAGTTGTCCAATATCTTGTCTCCTTGGAGTGGTCTCATCGGTCGAATCTTCGAGTGGTCAAAAGGGAAAAGGGGTATGGTCTCACTAAAAGGGAATATTTGAAATAAGCTCAGAAGAGAAGAGAGGTAAAAGATCTTTTTGAAAATGAAATTGTAGAGAAAAATCTTTCCTATGGGCTTGTCAGTTTCTAGGGTCACGTCCTATAGTCAACATGTGCTCTGATACCATCTTTCCTATGGCCTTGGCATAGCACCGGTAGACCACCGGTCAAGTTTCGGGTCATTTGGAGCTCGTTTGGTACTCCAACGGTTAACCGCACTCTCGCAAAGGCCTCTTTTAAGTTGCAGCCCAACACCCCTTCAAAATAGTCCAATAACCCATCTAAGTCACTTCCATGCTCTCCGTCGTTCGATCACGATCGTGGGGAAAACTACACCTCATTTGGACTCTCCTAGCTCCCTCTATGCCTATTTAAGCAACCCCCATTCCAAATCCGGGTCCAAACCTAGCCATCCTCATCCCCGCCACGAACAAAACTCCGGCGACGGACATGTCCGCTCGTCAGCGCCGCCGCCCGCGCCCAATCAGCCGCGCCACGTGGCACGCCGCCGCCGCCCCGCCGCTGCCCACGGCCCAAAGGGAAGTCCGCCCGACCCAGCGCCCGCCGCCGCGCCAGCGCCCCAGCGCCCGCTTCGGGCCGCGCTCCTCCGCCGCCAACCGCCGCGACCAGGCCGCCGTCGCCCTCCGCCGCCTCGGCGGCCGCCGTCGCCCTCCGCCGCCTCGGCGGCCGCCGTCGCCGCCGCCGCGCACGCGCCGCCGCCGCCCCTTAGTGATTTTGGTGTATTGAAGACTTATAGGTTAAGTAACTAATGCGTTTGTGAGTGTACACAGGTCTATAAGTCTATGAGGAGTTTGATATTTACAGAGAAAGTCGACCCTAAAATGAAGTTCTTCGATGAAGACTTTGATATTCGAAGACTTTCAAGACTTTGAAAGTGAAGAAATTGGTGTGACCTTGAAGACTTGATATTCATTTGAGGAACATGAAGCGTGAAGACTTTTGTTTTCGTAGTTTCATTTCCTCTTTCTTGAGTCATAGGAAACACCGTCATCGTTAAAGGGGTCGAGGAAATACTAAGGAAAAATTTCCATGTGATGCTCAACTCAAGATCCTACACCTACCAATCCCTTGAGTGAAGCCTTTGAAATCTCATACAGTTCGATCAATTTCTTGAAGTGATGAGCGAAGTTCTTACAGTCATTGAGAATTTGTTCGGACCGAGGAGTTAGGAATTCGCCAGTCATGGATTGCCTACACAAATGAGGAACATGATAGCCCCGAGGAATTTGATATTCAAATTTCCAACCGTTGTTAAAGGCGCGCCACCTGTCCCAAAATATCTTATCCACCTAACGGTCATATCATTGAAGGGCATTTATGTCTTATCATGTCGGGCTGCTCCCTAGGCTATAAATAGCCGCCCCTACAACCACTAGCTGGTTGGCTGCTCGAGAGAACTTGACACTTGTCATTTGAGAGCAACCCATCCTCCGAGGACTTTGAGCGAAAATCATCAAGTGAGGAAAAACCCAAAACCAAACCCCTACAAACCCAAAGTGATTGAGCATCTTGAAGAAATTGATCCTGCGTGGATCCGGCGCTTGTTACCTTTGAAGACTGTGCTTCTTCCAGACGGTTAGGCGTCATGGTCTAGAGCATCCAAGAGGAATTGTGGATCGCCGAGTGACCAAGTCTGTGAAGGTTTGGAAGTCGCTTGAAGACTTACCACAGTGATTGGACGAGGTCATGTGACCTTAGTTCAAGGAGAATACGGTGAGGACTTGGTGTCTGAGCTGCGTGCTCGGCGATCGGGTGTCCGGACTGTGTCCTCGAGTTTAAATACTCACCGCTCCAACCAGACGTACAAGCCGAGACAGCAGTTGGAACTGGTCTACCAAATCATTGTCTTCACCAACCTAACTGGTTCTAATTCCTCAACCCTTTCATTTCCTCATTACTGTGTTGAGTGTTTGTTCATATCTGTGTTTGAAGACTTTGAATGAAGACTATCTCAATTTCCTCAGTTCAATTTCTTCAGTCTGTTTGTCTTCATCTTGTGTTATCCTGTGATTACACTTTCTGTACTCTGTGATTGTCTTCATTTCATCATGATGACTATGCGTGTATTCTGTTATGCTTACTTCTGAGTACTTATTCCGCTGCAAGTAGTTCTTCGCTAAGGAATTTCCTCACCGGCAAATTCCTCAGTGAAGAATTCATAAAAATCGCCTATTCACCCCCCCTCTAGTCGATATAATGCATTTTCAATTGGTATCGAGCAAGGTACTCCTTGTTACGTGTGATTTTGGTTTAACCACCGGAGTTTTAGTTATGTCGACCGCAGGTATGATCAAGGTCTCGGCAGGTGTCCTACCTTGATGGGACAGACTACCCCTACTGGAAGAACAAGATGCGAATGCATCTTGAAGCAATTGACAACGATCTCTGGTATGTTGTGGAAAATGGTGTTCCCTCAGTCACACCTTCTCTGAATGCTGCTGATGTGAAGAGATTCAAGCAACTCGATTCTCAAGCGAAGAATATCATATGTGGCCATCTGAGCAAAGGTCAATATGGAAGAGTGAGTGCTTTGGAATCTGCCAAGCTCATCTGGGACAGGCTGTCCAAAGTAAATGAAGGTGTCTCAACTCAGCGTGACTCTCGAGTTGATGTTCTTAGGAATCTCTTCAACCGCTTCAAAAGACTCGACAACGAAAATGTGCAACAAACCTTCGATCGCCTCACTGACATCTCAAATGAGCTTCAAGCACTTGGCGCCACTGACATCTCCGACCATGAGGTGGTGAAGAAACTGTTAAGATCGCTTGATTCTTCATTTGATACTCGCAGCGATGATTCAAGAACGAGCTGACTACAAGTCTCTTGATCCTGCCGATATCCTCGAAGGCTAAATACTCACGAGTTCCACTTCTTCAAAAGAGAGATCTCTATGGTTACGGCTATGGAAAAACTTCGTGCCTCGAAGGCCAAGGCTGTGTCCGAATCTGAGTGTGAAGACTCGTAGTAGTCTTGGAGATCTGAAGAATTAGGCCAGGAGCTAGCACTGCTCGTGAAGAAATTCCAGAAATTCTCAAGACGTGGTCGCTTTGGAAAATCCTCAAGAAGCAGTGATTCCTCATCTAGTGACTATAAGAGAAGACTTTGTCACAAATGCAAGAAACCTGGTCACTACATCCAAGATTTTCCTCAGTGGGAAAAGGACTTAAAAAACAAGAAACACAAGGATTACAGTTCTGATGACGCGAAGAAGAAAAAGAAATCATCGAAATCTTCATCATCAAAATCCTCAAAGCCTTCTTCTCACAAGAAGAGCAGCTCCACAAAGGCTCGGGCATTCATTGGCAAGGAAATGGACTCTGAAGCTGAATCTGAGGAACATGAGGAAGAGGAGGAGTCTGAAAAATCCGAATCTGGTGTGGCTAGTCTGGCTCTTGCTACTGCTTTTGTTAGCAAGTCCATCTTCAACACTGAAGAAACTGACTCCGCCGACAAGCCTGATGAGGAAAATGATGACTACGCTCCCACCTATTGCTTCATGGCAAAAGGTGCCAAGGTACTGAATTTCACCTCCTCTGAATCTAGTGAAAATGAATCTGATGAGGATCTCAAGCCCAGCTACTCTAAACTTGCTAAGATTGCTATAAAACAACAAAGGGATTTTGAAAAGGTTCAAAACATGCTAGACAAAAGTGATGATATGTTGGGTGAAGAAATGGATCGCACTAAAGCCCTGACTGAAAATCTTCAGAGACTTCAGTCTAGGTTTGACAGCCTTCAAGGTCATCATAACACTCTCCTATCTGATCATGAGAAACTTTCTTATGAATTTCTTCAAAGAAAGCAAGATCTTGAGAAGCTAAGAGTGAGTTATGAAGATCTTTAGAAGGAGCGCGATTCATTACTTGCTCAACAAATCAACGCTTCTCAAGAAGAATTTGTTCCTCCATGCTTAAAGTGCATTGAACGTGAATCTGCTAATTCTTCACCTGAATGTTCAAATGCTTCAACTGTTACAAATTCTTCACCTGCCTCTGCTATCACTAATTCCTCATCTGAGGACATTACTAGTATCACTGACGATGCAGGGCTAAAGGAACTGTACATGACAAGCATGTACAAAAGCCTCAAAGGGCATCAGACTCTTTGTGATGTGCTTAAAAAGCAGATCCTCAACAGGAACCCTAGGAAAGAGGGTATTGCCTTTGAGAGGAAAATCAATGCTTGATGGAACATCTTGGAAGCTTTGAGTAGTATCCCAAAACCTCATGGGTTGCTGCAAAGGGACCTCCATTGATCCATCTAACTTATCTGGCTTTACATGCTAATTTCCTCATTCTGCAGATGAGTCATTTGACTCAAACTATAAACTGTTCAAAAACGAATGGTGAAGTATTTGCTAGATATGTTGGCACTAATCTGCAGGAACGGTTCCCTATGAAGAAAATCTGGGTTCCCAAGAAGTGCCTTGAAAGTCTTCAGGTGAATGTCCTCATGACACCACCAGTGAAGAATAGGAACCCCAGATCAAATTCTTCATATGGACCAAATTCTTCATATGGATCCAAGTCCTCATACGGACCAAATTCCTCACGAGGATCAAATTCCTCAAAAGGATCAAAGTCCTCATATGATTATCATCGTGCTAACAACTCTGTTTCGCAGGGTAGAGCTAAGGGCTATGAATATGTGCATTATTCTTCAAACCAATATGTTCATAAGTCCTCAAGAATTTCTCTCGCTTATTCATATGCTTACCCTAACCCTTTATGTGAAACGAAATGGTTTGGCCTCTATGCCACCATTCTCGTATGGTGCTCGCAGAGTGATGAACTCTTTGCCACCCCTTGAGATGTGGGTGGTGAAGAAAAGAACTAATCTCTTCTGCAGGGTCAGGTCTCGGGCGTGCCTTAACGTCTCAAGAATTTCTTGGGGCCCGACAAAATGCTCGAAAGGACGCAGCTAATCATGATGAAATGAACCTTCATTTCACACGCCCTCATCTTGCTTATCTGTTAATCCGATGATGAAATTCTTCCGATGAATTTGATATCATATTCTTCACCGATGAAGTATATGAGATCGTAAGTTGTACTAATTCATCATGAGGATGATCAACCCAAAGCCACCGAGTGGGTTCTCGATAGTGGATGTAAAAATCACATATTTGGTGATAAGAATCTATTGATGGATGCTCCCTTATCACCGTCACATCTCAAGCATATCATCTTTCTTGACAAAGGCAAAAGTCGGTATTGGGTCTTGGTAAGGTTGCTATCTCTAAGGACATGCACATGGACAAAGTCATGCTTGTTGAGTCCTTAGGATATAACCTCATGTCGATCTCAATGCTTTGTGATCTTGATATGGTTGTTATCTTTGGCAAGTATCGTTGTGTTGTGATTATGGAAGTGACAATTCCAAAGTCTTGAAGGCTTTAGGAGAGGAGACTTGTACATTGTTGACTTTTCCACAGGACCACAACCAGCCGTGTGTCTACTTGCAAAAGCTTCAGAAGGCTGGCTATGGCATCGGCGACTTGGTCACGCAGGCATGAGGAATTTGCACAAGCTTGCAAAGAAGAAGCATGTCATTGGCATCGAGAATGTCAAATTCCTCAAGGATCACTTATGCGGACTGTGAAGCTGGAAAATGACCAAGGCCAAGCATCCAATAAGACTATCATGACCACTACTCGTCCCTTGAATTGCTTCACATGGACCTCTTTGGTCCCAATCATTATTCAGCTGTCGTTAATGATGCATCTCTATATGGCTTTGTTATTGTTGATGATTACTCTCGATACACATGGGTACACATTGTTACTTACAAAAATCAAGTGCAGGAAGTCTTCAAACGATTTTCCTCGAGGGCTTCAACTAACTTTGGTGTGAAGATCAAGCACATCAGGAGTGACAATGGAACTGAGTTCAAGAATTCCGGTCTTGATGACTATCTTGATGAACTTGGTATTACTCATGAGTTATCTGCTCCTTATACTCCTCAGCAAAATGGCGTCGTGGAGCGCAAGAACAGAACTCTGGTCGAGATGGCTCGCACTATGCTTGATGAATACAAAACGCCTAGTCGTTTCTGGATTGAAGCAATTGACACTGCGTGCCACGTCATCAACAGAGTATATCTTCACAAATTCTTCAAGAAGACTGCCTATGAACTCCTCACTGACAAGAAACCTAATGTAAGTTATTTCAAAGTCTTCGGTGCTAAATGCTGGATTAGAGATCCTCATCACAACTCTAAATTTGCACCGAAAGCACATGAAGGTTTTATGCTTGGTTACGGAAAGGACTCGCACACCTACAGAGTCTTCAACATCACTCTACACACATCCTAACACTTATGCGAAATTGATGACTTAGATGTGCAACACATGAAGAAACGTTTTTCTTCAATCAATGAAGAATTACACTCTTAGTGTGAAGAAATTAATGAAGAATTTGATTCTCGAACCCTCGACAATTGTACGCGGTGTCTGAAATCATCTTTCTTATCTGATGGGTCACGCCACCACCAAAGTTGAAAATCTTCAATTTGAGTTTTCCTCAGTTTTGAAATTCTTCAGTTTTCAAATTCTTCAACTTTGCAAAATCTTCACTGTTTCCGTCGTCTTTCTTCATTGGCTATATATATATATATATATATATATATATATATATATATATATATATATATATATATATAGGACAAATGTTTCCTACAAGCAGTGGTAGTTACCACCACTTGCGTTTTGTATGTTGTATGTAGTATCTGTCGGAACCGAGAGTATATGCGTGTAGTATGTAGTATATAACAATGATTAGGTAGTATATATACAAAATTTTAGGTAGTATGTATCATTTTTGAGTATGCTCTTTTTACGCATAAATATGTACGTATTTCACAAATATAACAAAACTATGGGCTCATATGCAATTTTTTCATGTAACTTGTTTTGAAATATCTTAGATATAGTATATAAACATATTTAAAATAATAAAATAGTATATATAGTACCACATGCTAGTATATGAGACATGTGGGGTAACTACCACCGGGTGGTAGGATGGATTTTCCTATATATATATATATATATATATATATATATATATATATATATATATATATATATATATATATATATATATATATATATATATATATATATATATATATATATATATATATATGGGTTTATGTCCTCTACAGCATTCACTTATGACTATTTCTTCAAGTAGCTTTTTCTGCTAAGTGAATGTGATCGGACCCTTCCCCCTCTATGCTATACTCAACCCAATCCATTCACAAATTCTTCATGTGCGTTCTATTTTGAAACTCGTTCAAAATCTTCACTGTGTCCTTGACAGCTGAAGAAATTGAAACGAAACTTTAAAACCGATCTTATCCAAACCTTCGTTTTGTCATTAAACCGTTCCGCATCCCACGATGCATTATTCTATTCACCCACGATCGTACGATCTCCACTACACAAGACTGCTTGAGTGACACATGTCGTGAGAAGGAAATGGTCAGGGCATGTTCGTCCTAAATCTTCGGCGATCCGCTTTTCACCGTGTCTATAAATACCCTCTCCCCTTCCTCACTTCTTTTACTCTGCCGACCTCTCTCCCGCCGAGCTCCTCAAACCCTAGCGCCGCCGCTACTCCATCGTCGCCGGTGAGGAAAAGCTTCACTGCCTCGACCTCGCCGCCGACGTACTCGCGCCGACCGCGGAAATCTTCACTCCGCCGCCGCCGTAGCTGTCTTCCTCTGCCAAGTTAGGGCGTGGAAGATCTGAACGGACGAACTTCCCAACTGTTCTTCTCCGTTCGCCGTGTTCTTCACTTCGGGTAATTAAAAGTTACTTTTATTACTCGCTTTGATTCTCAAATCTTCTTGAAAATCTTCAAAGGTGTTTATTCTTCAAATCTTCACACATATGAACACCTCAAATCTCTTGATTTGTTTCTCTAAGCAATGATTTTCTTCAAGATTCCTCAATTGTGTGGATCCTCGGTCTATACAATTCTGGAACCTAAGACAAAGAACGCTTAGTGAAATTCCTCAAGGCTCATCTGGTCAAAATCCTCAAAACCTGTTCTTTTTGAAAACCTTCCGAGAACGATATGACCTCTCCAAATTCCTCGCAACTATACTGCTCACAGGTACAAATGTCCGCCGCTGAATCCCTAGGTTCTCATCAACTTAACTCATTTGCAGCGTTCCTCGAAGAAAACTGCATACTTCTTCAGAGAACTCCATTGTTCAAATTCCTCAATCAAGAACATGGCAGACGGTAAGAAGCCACAGAAAGGAGGAAAGAAACACGAGGTTATGACTGCGTGCTTGAAATCCTCGAGAAATCTATGCTGACTACTGCACACCGGATGAAGAAAACAAAATCAACGCAAAAGTGCGTATTCAGAAGATTGAGCGGAGATGGGCACGGAATGGAGGAATATAGATATGTAACTCATAAGTACATGAAGAAATTCGCTCTTAATCCTCCATGCCCAAGAGCTCCTTTGGGCACTGCCAAGTAGCTGATCCCACAAGCATCAAACGAGGTGAGGATTTTGTAACATCCCAAATTTTGGAATGTTAATATAATTAATTGAATTGTTTGTTTGTTTGCTTGAGTGAATTAAACTTGAGTGAAATTTGAACCTTTTCAAAAACTTTTGAATGAGAGGAATAAAATGACTTTCCCTTCTCCGTAAATTCAAATTCATCCTATTAAAATCAATGAGAGAAGATGACATGACTTCTTCAACTATAAAGAATTTGAACGGAGTTTTGCAATTTAATTCTTTCAAATATTTGCACTTGCTTTCTATTTTTCTTCCCGAGAAATACCCGAAAAATAAATTCTTGCAAGCAAGAAAGAGCGGAGGAAAATGACCCTCAAAATCAGGGGCACTTTTGAAAATATTTGAGCCAAGAAAACCAAAGTTTTTATTTAAAATTATTTGCAAAAGAAATAAAGCCTTTAGGGATTTTCTGAAAAACATTTTTTAAGTTTTATTTTGGCCGTGGAATAATGCTCATCATCTATATTTTATTTTTCTGATAATTTTAGTATATAAAACTCTTGATTCGAATTGATTTGATTCCTTTTTATTGTTTTAGTTTCCTAATTTTAAAAATAGGAATGGAATCGTTTTATTAGGAAAAACCTGGCCCATTAAGTACTTTCCTATTCTAGCCCAACAAGAGATCATCTCCTTCCTCTGTTTCCTCTCACGTTACAGAAGCTTTCCATGTCCATGGAGACAGAAATCTCCACCTTCCCGATCTCCTCGTCTTTCCATCCCAGCGCCTCCCGAGACCGCCTATAAAACCCCTCCCTCTCCTCGCTCCATTTTCCCATCACCACGCCTCCTGCCCGTAGCCTTCTCGCCACCGCCCTCCTTTTCCTGCCTAGAACGCTCACCAGAGCTCTCCTGGAACCTCCCATCGCCCAGCGCCACCTCCCAAGCGCCGACCCCTCCTCCGCCACCCCACCTCGCTTGGCGACCTCGCCCCCTCGCCGAGCAGCCTCCACATCGCCGTCTCCTTCCTGCCATCTCTGCCTCACGTACAGGTAACTCCGTTTTCGTTTTCAGATTTATTTCCGTAACAGATTTAGTTCCGTTCTTGTTTAGCCTATAACTTTTGATCTAGAAGTCCAATGATGCTGATTCTTTTTGCGTTAGATCACAATTTTCTTGTTGTTTCCAAAATATATAATTTGTCTATGTTTGGATTTATAAAATTGAGTTAGATCAGATTTTAATTAAAGCTTGTTTTGCTTATTCCGGGAGTTTAAAAATAGGTTTTTAATCAATTCTTTTTGCTCCTGGTCTCTAGGACCTTTGTTTATCCAGTAGTATTTAGTATTTTATTTTCAGGTTAATTTAAATTAGGTTTTAGCAAAACAGTACTGTTTCAATATTAGTTCTGTTTTAGCTTTTTATTTATTGTTTTATTAGTTTTAAATTATTTCTTTTGTCACTTTTGACAAAATTAGTTGTGTTTCTGTTAGACAACAGGAGAAAATTTATTTTTATTTTTTTTAAAAATTCCTTAGTTTTGTATGAAACCTTCTATAGGTCATAGTTAGAGTTTTATAAAAGCTTTTATTTGTTTCTTTTTGCAAATAAAATTTTATGGAAAAAAATACTTTCTGTTAAATTAGTTATTTTACATT
Source organism: Aegilops longissima (assembly GCA_021605205.1). Taxonomy (NCBI): domain Eukaryota; kingdom Viridiplantae; phylum Streptophyta; class Magnoliopsida; order Poales; family Poaceae; genus Aegilops; species Aegilops longissima. Next base: position 23,936 of record JAHIAM010003046.1, read on the forward strand.
TTATTTTCTGTTAATTTATTAGTTTAGTATTTTAATTGTTGTTAAGTTTTTACTTACGGCAAAACTATATTAGATGTTTGTAGCAAAGTCATAGATCTTCGTGAGTAGTTTTTCTTTGTAGTTTTATTTGAAGTTTCTTTTGATTTTGTTTGAGTTTTATTATCGATTTTCCTTGCTGTTTTGATTGTTATTTCGAGTGCTAAAATTGTTTGCTAGGATGTTTGCTTATGTGAATGCTATGTTTGACTATATAGATTTTCAACGGAGTGACGATTAGTTCTACCAAGTCATTTTTCGACAGCGTTGTTATCTTCATCAAGTATTACCGTGCAAGTTCACTTTGACCATGCTTTTCTTACCTATGTTTTATTGCATTTAGTGGCACCTTTGCAACCACCCTCGGTAGTGTTATTGAATCCTTGTAGTTGAGTAGTATGCATGAGGTAGGAACCCATCACCCTGTTACCAAGCCCGGACGTTTTATTTAAATGCTACGCTATAGTAGACGGGTTTGGTATGAGTGTTCGGAGTGGTGTGAGAAAGGAGGACTCTCGTCAATGACGACAACTCCATGATGGCATCTGCAAGGACTGCATCTTCAAGGCCTCAAGACTTCAAGACTCGAGACAAGAATTCAATACACACTCTTGGGTGAAGGGCGGTTGACGGCACCTGGAGAAACCAGTGGTTGGCCGGGATGCATGGAGAAGCGCCATGACATCTTATGGAAAGCTTCACCCAGACTCAAAGAGACGGAAGAATACTTCATGCCGGAAGCTTACCGTGCAACCGCAAGTCATTATGGGCTCTGGCTTGGTTGACCTTAGTTGTGACTCTGGCTGGGGACGGTACTAGCAGATGTAGAACTACGGTAGGATTGGATGGGTACCGGACAGTGGTCAGAGGAACTCTTTGGAAGACCATGTTTCGGTCATCTTGTTCTCAAACACTCTGAAGTGCGAGAACGTAAAGAGAGGGATCGAATCTTGCGGGTAAAGTGTACAAACCTCTGCAGAGGGTTATAACCTAATCGATTAGCCGTGTCCCGATTCACGGACAATTTGAGCCTCTGGACTTGGATCTATCTGGAACTCTCAACACCGGATGATAACTTAATTGTGGGCAACTTATGATGATTTTGGGCTATGAGACATCGGTTGGCAGAACCATGTCATGACAGAGAAAAACTCCATAGTACAGGCTTCATTTTATTCCTTTGATGTAGGTAAAATAAAACCAGCTTTTACGCAAACAAAATTCAGAATCAGAGCCATAAAGCCATATTGCATATAGTATAGTTTTATCATCTGTTTTCTCATGTTGTGATCTTGCAGACATTCAATGTCTTGACCTACACGGCTGCAACGTATCATGTTGCGATACTTCCTCGACGAGTAAGAGTTACGATACAGTGGTTACGGTCTACACTCAACCTGCCGATGGCGCTGATGGGACTCCACACCCGCTTGATTGTTTCCGCTGAGTATTATGAGGTATATATCAGTTTTACGTTATTTATGCATGTGATTGCACTTTGATATATACATTGATGTCTTGTGTGTGCAAAGATACTGATCCGAGGATGGCACAAGAATACGTAGGCTTGACCGTCTCGAGGTCGGGTCGCTACTGAGATGGTATCGAGCACATGTTGGTAGAGGACGGACCCTAGAAATCGGAAAGCCCCTAGGACAGGATATCTCAAAACTTTATTTTCAAAAAGACTCTTACTTCTCATCTTTTCAGATTTTATCAAATAGACACTCACCTCAAATAGTTAGAATATACACCTTTCCCTTTTGACCACACGGAAGATCAACTGAAGTCACTCCAAGAATTAAAGATATCGGACAACTGATGGCCATTTCAGAGTAAAGAGGATTTCACCATGCATTAGAAGAGTTGAAGTTGCAACAATTGAAGACTCCGAAGACTAGAAGAATTTGAAGAATCTGAAGAATTATTTGACCTTTAGAAGACCAAAACCCCTGTTACACACTTACGTTAGATGCGGCGATTTGTGAGCTGTCATTTGTTTGATGTTTTCGAAAGCCACAAAGTAAAACCCGTTTCTTCAAAAACTATTGTTTGTATTGTGTGTATATCCCTCCCCACCTCTCTCATATCTCATCCCAAAGCTTTTGGACCCCATAGATGATGAACGAAGTTGGCGGATATTATCTGGATCAAGACTCAGCCGGAGGCGTGGCTATGGATTGAACATGGAGAATCACTTGGGAGCAATTTGGTTTCAAGGAAGAATGAAGTATCGTACGCTCTTCAGTACTTTGAAGGAAGTGATGCAACCTGGTGGAAAATGCATCAAGCCATACAAGGATTTAATGGAGCAAGAACTTGGGAGGAATTCAAGAAGACCCTGTTGAGATCACGTCTCATCCGGAAGCACTATGATAACCCGAAGAAGAAATCTTGTGCCTGCAAGATTTATGGAGAAATAGGACACACCAGGAGGAACACAAGGATGGATGCCCACATAGTGAGGAGAAACACCCGGTGAGGAATGCCCAACTAGTCGGTGACTTGTTTCTTGTGTGAAGGAACCACCCACTACCCGACTCGGTGTCACATTTACCCCATGGTGCAACAAACTATTCAGAGCAGGAAGAAGGAATGAAAGAAGCCTCCGAGAAGTTATGAAAGAACCTGTGATGAAGGAATGTGTTAAAGACCACGATGGAGAAGGTCTCAACAGATTTTACTCCAATGCCTGCTATTCATGTGGAGAAGAAGGACATTTTCACGAGATTGCACCAAGGAAAGAAAGGAGTATTCAGGATATTTCCGACAGCAGAAGTGAAGTTTGACCCCGGAGATAGAAACTCCGATCATTACAGAGAAATCCAGAAGAGAAAAGGAAGGCAACCCGAGAGCGACACAATTTTTGCAGAGAAGGACTTGAGTCATATCACCATTACAGGTGCAAGGATTTAGGTCATTACGCTAGTAAATGCCCGTAAAAGAAGCCAAGAATCCAAGGAGCCCGTGATAATCACCAAGAAGCCCCGAGACATGTCGGAAGTCATTTGTTTTCGCTGCAAGGAGGCAGGACATTATGCTATTAAATGTCCCGACAAGATGGAAGCTGGAGTTGAGTAGTTGGAATTTTGAGATGGATAATAAGAGTAGTAGAAAGCAATTTCATTTTCATGAGCTCGATGAGTTGAGTTATGTAATAGATTACTCGAGATTGTAATAGTTCATGACTCAATAAAGTTGTAATGTCACATCTTGAAAAGCTTTAAGGAGTTGCCATGTTTTATCTTGGAAATTAATATTTTGATGAACATGGAAGAAAGTGAGTTGTGATGCATAAAACAGGAAATTGGAAATTGAGTTTGAAGTTCTGTTTGGATGATATGAATGTATGCCGGAGATAAGTACCTTAATTCGAGCATCATTTCTGCTCCACAACCGCAGATGACGACCCTTTATGAGTCTTTCCTTAAGGGCCTGAAACGATCATGACCACGACAAGTGATCATGATTACCGAAGATCTTGAAGGACATGATGAAGCATATTCACCTTGAAGGAGATGCAGTCTACAAAGGCTACCCTTCATGCAAAGGAGTGGAACTTTGGTATGTGGAGTACACCTCCACCGTTTGAAAGGAGTTTGCCCAAAGAGGATGGGGCATTACTTTTCATCTCACGTGTGCCACAAGCAACTTTCTTGATGCCGTTCATGAAGCAGCCATGGAAGCCATCGCGGATCGGAGAAATACTTGAAGCAAGACTCCGTTATACTCAGGAATACCTAAGCGAAGTGCATGCAGAGATGATGAAGGTGAAGCTCAAGACCACCATGATGAAACAGAAGATTGAAGATTTCAAGGCTCATGTCGCACAATTCCATTGGGACTGAAGAATCCTCGAGGAGGATAAATAAATAAAGTGGAAGTAATGTCTGACCATACCAAATCATGTGGGTGGCAGCATTTGTAACAAGTACTTTTTGGAATTTGGATTTACGAAAAAGGTTAAGGATGTAATGAAAGATTGATATGAGAATAATGAGATGTTATGGATAAACTTGTGCATTTATTTTGGTCATAGTACTCAGTAAAGCCACAGGATCAACGAAGAAAGAAATGTGTTATCCATGACGGTCCGTAGAAGGAAGCTGGACAAAATAAGTTGGAATTTTGCTTTTGATATGATGGTATGAAGAAACAGAGTACTACTGGATTTAAAGGAGGTGTAACAAGAGAGTTACTCCAAAGATGAGTTAAAGCTGCACTAGTGTTGACGTGGGCCATAACCCACAGGCCCCGGATTTTGAAAAGGAACAGTTGTAACCTTGATAAAGGAATACATTTGGAAGAATCAGTGATCCAATCAGCATACGTTTCGTAGGAGGTTACGCAAAAACCTAAGAGTGGTGAAGTAACGATAGATGTTTTGTTTGGCTTGCAGAAACCATGGAATTACTGGAACCCAGTTCGAGAACAAGAGAAATTCTGCAATGCTTGTGAGTATGCCCAAGTGTTAGAATACGTGATTCGATATTTACGTATGTGGTAATGATTCAAGTACGGGATGGATTGGCCCCCATACCGGAGACTTCTATCATGAACTATCATATGTTGATGGAAAATCAGAGAGCCTTGAAAAACTTAGAAGAGTGTCGACGCGATAAGCCATAAAACCATAAAATGGTAGGACGATGGAACCCCATTACAGGCAACCGTTGCCAAACGTAGGTTATACGGTGAGGTTCAACCCAGACCCGTTTTCTGCAGGAGAAAACCATAAATTGTAGACCACCATGAGTGTTTCGATAGTTGTCTAGATTGGACACGAGCCTATCAGCTAAGAAGATCCAGTCCCGGACAAAATTCAACTTTGACGAACCGACCCAAGCTTTTGAGGAAAACTCTATGCTTCTGACAGAAGAGCTTTAATGAAGGAGCTATTGTAAGATATGTGAAGAGACATACATTGTCAGCCCTCCAGAGGAAATATCTGAGTTTATTGGAACCATGACCTTGTTTTTAAGTGTGGTAGCACCCCGACCTTCGACCAAGACATTTGCTAGAAGTCCCCAACCCTAACCTTTTCTTGCTAGCCTCTTGAATCTCGAGGACTGAGATTCATTTTAAGTGTGTAGGTTTGTAACATCCCAAATTTTGGAATGTTAATATAATTAATTGAATTGTTTGTTTGTTTGCTTGAGTGAATTAAACTTGAGTGAAATTTGAACCTTTTCAAAAACTTTTGAATGAGAGGGAATAAAATGACTTTCCCTTCTCCGTAAATTCAAATTCATCCTATTAAAATCAATGAGAGAAGATGACATGACTTCTTCAACTATAAAGAATTTGAGCGGAGTTTTGCAATTTAATTCTTTCAAATATTTGCACTTGCTTCTCTTTTTCTTCCCGAGAAATACCCGAAAAATAAATTCTTGCAAGCAAGAAAGAGCGGAGGAAAATGACCCTCCAAAATCAGGGCACTTTTGAAAATATTTGAGCCAAGAAAACCAAAGTTTTATTTAAAATTATTTGCAAAAAGAAATAAAGCCTTTAGGATTTTTGAAAAACATTTTTTAAGTTTTTATTTTGGCCGTGGAATAATGCTCATCATCTATATTTTATTTTTCTGATAATTTTAGTATATAAAAACTCTTGATTCCGAATTGATTTGATTCCCTTTTTATTGTTTTAGTTTCCTAATTTTAAAAATAGGAATGGAATCGTTTTATTAGGAAAAAAACCTGGCCCATTAAGTACTTTCCTATTCTAGCCCAACAAGAGATCATCTCCTTCCTCTGTTTCCTCTCACGTTACAGAAGCTTTCCATGTCCATGGAGACAGGAAATCTCCACCTTCCCGATCTCCCTCGTCTTTCCATCCCAGCGCCTCCCGAGACCGCCTATAAAACCCCTCCTCTCCTCGTTCCATTTTCCCATCACCACGCCCCTCCTGCCCGTAGCCTTCTCGCCACCGTCCTCCTTTTCCTGCCTAGAACGCTCACCGGGAGCTCTCCTGGAACCTCCCCATCGCCCAGCGCCACCTCCCCAAGCGCCGACCCCCTCCTCCGCCACCCCCACCCTCGCTGGCGACCTCGCCCCCTCGCCGGAGCAGCCCTCCACATCGCCGTCTCCTTCCTGCCATCTCTCCCTCACGTACAGGTAACTCCGTTTTCGTTTTCAGATTTATTTCCGTAACAGATTTAGTTCCGTTCTTGTTTAGCCTATAACTTTTGATCTAGAAGTCCAATGATGCTGATTCTTTTTGAGTTAGATCACAATTTTCTTGTAGTTTCAAAAATATATAATTTGTCTATGTTTGGATTTATAAAATTGAGTTAGATCAGATTTGAATTAAAGCTTGTTTTGCTTATTCGGGAGTT